>CM019698.1:6711602-6722600 GCA_009760885.1 Achatina immaculata
TTTAATTACCAGTCAGTCAGTCAGTCAATCAATCAATCATATATTGTTGCTCAGCTCTAGTTTGTGTACCTTTGATATTGTGCCAGGTCTTCATATTGTCTTCACTGAAGATGGTTCCTAAAATGTTTATTAGAATTTGTCTGTTTTTGTACTTATATGAATAACAAACATTTATTATCATTACATATCAGATACTGACGTTTTCTGTCATTTATGACAGTGTCTTGTGTAGTTTGTACATAGTTAGTGTTTTAGTTTGTGTGGACTATCAAGCTGATTGTATTGATGTGTTGTGTTTCTAGTAGGGAAGGTAGGCCAGCTGATTATATTGTAGTGTTGTGTTTCTAGTAGGGAAGGTAGGCCAGCTGATTATATTGTAGTGTTGTGTTTCTAGTAGGGAAGGTAGGCCAGCTGATTATATTGTAGTGTTGTGTTTCTAGTAGGGAAGGTAGGCCAGCTGATTATATTGTAATGTTGTGTTTCTAGTAGGGAAGGTAGGCCAGCTGATCATATTGTAGTGTTGTGTTTCTAATAGGGAAGGTAGGCCAGCTGATCATATTGTAGTGTTGTGTTTCTAATAGGGAAGGTAGGCCAGCTGATTATATTGTAATGTTGTGTTTCTAATAGGGAAGGTAGGCCAGCTGATCGTATTGTAGTGTTGTGTTTCTAATAGGGAAGGTAGGCCAGCTGATTATATTGTAATGTTGTGTTTCTAGTAGAGTAGGTAGGCCAGCTGATTATATTGTAATGTTGTGTTTCTAGTAGGGAAGGTAGGCCAGCTGATTATATTGTAATGTTGTGTTTCTAGTAGGGAAGGTAGGCCAGCTGATTATATTGTAGTGTTGTGTTTCTAGTAGAGTAGGTAGGCCAGCTGATCGTATTGTAGTGTTGTGTTTCTAGTAGGGAAGGTAGGCCAGCTGATTATATTGTAGTGTTGTGTTTCTAGTAGAGTAGGTAGGCCAGCTGATTATATTGTAATGTTGTGTTTCTAGTAGAGTAGGTAGGCCAGCTGATTATATTGTAGTGTTGTGTTTCTAGTAGAGTAGGTAGGCCAGCTGATCGTATTGTAGTGTTGTGTTTCTAGTAGGGAGTACGGGTGCTTCTGATGAACGTTTCTCATATTTTGTCACACTACATTACTGCTGCTTCTGATGAACATTTCTCATATTTTGTCACACTACATTACTGCTGCTTCTGATGAACATTTCTCATATTTTGTCACATTACTTTACTGCTTCTACTGATGAACATTTCTCATATTTTGTCACATTACTTTACTGCTTCTTCTGATGAATGTTTCTCATATTTTGTCACATTACTTTACTGCTGCTTCTGATGAACATTTCTCATATTTAGTCACACTACATTACTGCTTCTTCTGATGAATGTTTCTCATATCTTGTCACACTACATTACTGCTGCTTCTGCTGAACATTTTTCATATTTTGTCATATTACTGCTGCTTCTGATGAACATTTCTCATATTTAGTCACACTACATTACTGCTGCTTCTGATGAACATTTCTCATATTTAATCACACTACATTACTGCTGCTTCTGCTGAACATTTCTCATATCTTGTCACACTACTTTACTGCTGCTTCTGCTGAACATTTTTCATATTTTGTTACATTACTGCTGCTTCTGCTGAACATTTCTCATATTTAGTCACACCACATTACTGCTGCTTCTGCTGAATGTTTCTCATATTGTGTCACATTACATTACTGCTACATCTGCTGAATGTTTCTCATATTTTGTCACTTTACATTACTGCTGCTTGTGATGAATGTTTCTCATATTTTGTCAAACTACATTACTTGCTGCTTGTGATGAATGTTTCTCATATTTTGTCACACTACATTACTTGCTGCTTGTGATGAATGTTTCTCAGTGGCTGATGACAGCACTCCCAGGACCCATGATATCCAAAAGGTTGGAGTCATCACAACATCAATGTCAAAACATAATGATTGTGGTCACTTTGTGGGGGACATCATCCCTAGCCTTGTATGAAGAGGCAAAGGGAGTTGCTTGTATACTTGTGTTGTGCTATCTTTTGTTGTACACCTGCCTGAGCAGAAGCATGGTGTGGGGTTGAGTCTAATAGGATTTTGTTCTGCTTGCATGCAAAGCTTTACAGCTACAGCCAGAATACTTTCTTATATAAATCTCAGTCTAGTGTGTACATTTGTGAAGTTAGGAAATTTGAGTGTAATCTTAGTAAAGTTAAGTTCATGAACTTGAGAGTAGCAGTCCTAATAAAGTCAGTATGAGACAGAAAGAGAGTGAAGTGAAAAAAAAAGAAGATATAAAAGCTGCAGTATAGTTTAAATTGTTTATTGTCACAACCAGAATTTGTGTTGTGTTTCTAAATAATTTTTGTTTCCAGAATAGTTTGTAATTTATTGCAGGTACTCTCCTGCATTGTGACTAGACCACTAGCCTGATTAAGTACATGTAATGTAATAGCTCTTACATTTTTTTTTTTGGTAGTGTTCAGTAAAAAGACAAGCATGGGTGAGTAGCAGGTCAGAAAGACATGTTTTTATGTGTACAAATGGGCTGATGTAGAAGAACTGTAAATTATGTAGAGCACATGGACAAGGATCTGAAATAATGAATGAATAACAGAGTAACATTGATGGTGAATTACTACTGGGACCATATGATATTAATGCACACATCAAGGATGCATCATTAGCAAAGTGCATGAGAGGGTATATTATTTCTTACTTTGTGTTTTGTTTAGTCAGGGGATAGTATCAGTATGATATTCAACTGTTTTCTTTCATGAAGATATAATTCCCAGAAGATAGTTTGACATTTTCTCTATCCTGTGGGGGAGTCTTGGGAGGGTTTGTTTATTCTGCCTTCTGATGCCCTTTCTTCCCCTCATTATCAAGTAAAAGGAGGAGGAGGAGAAGACAAAGAGATGATTGTGGTGTAGGTGATTCAAGTGAAAGAAGGAGGAGGAGAAGACAAAGAGATGATTGTGGTGTAGGTGGTTCAAGTGAAAGAAGGAGGAGGAGAAGACAAAGAGATGATTGTGGTGTAGGTGGTTCAAGTGAAAGGAGAAGGAGGAGAAGACAAAGAGATGATTGTGGTGTAGGTGGTTCAAGTGAAAGGAGGAGGAGGAGAAGACAAAGAGATGATTGTGGTGTAGGTGGTTCAAGTGAAAGAAGGAGGAGGAGAAGACAAAGAGATGATTGTGGTGTAGATGGTCAGATAACATAAAGAAGTAGACAGCAGTAAGTTTCATGAAAGCAAAAGAGAACAATCTTGATAAACACTGCAGCCACAAGTGATGATGATGATGATGATGATAACGATTATGATATGTGACTACCAAATGCTCCAAGAATCTCATCTAATATACTGGCCAGGAGCTGGTCTAGTTAAAATCAGCACATACAAGAAAATCAGAGCACTGATATGAAGCAGCCATCATGACCAGTGTCAGATAACATCAACAACAACAGCAGCATCCATTCTCTTGAAAGAAACAACTCTACATTCATAGCAGCCCACTTTGTTCTTGTTATTAGTCACAGCTTCACATTTTTGCTAAAGCATAGCTGCGATGTTGGCGTAGCAAGATCCAGTCCTGCCATAACCCACAATGATGGTTTCCTCTGCAGGGCTATTACAAGGACACAGTAGAGTTTTTCTTTGACAACAGAGACAGGTGTAAGTTATTCTGGAAGCAGTGTATTGAGCACCACGCGTTCTTTCGATGCCAGGTTGTGGCCAAGCTTCCACGTAACAAGGCCAGGGTGGTCAGTCGAGGGTCCTCTTTCAGGTTGGTCATTTGTAAAATAAGAAACTTGGCCTTATACTACTAGAGGTGACTAAAGGGCTGTGTCTGTGATAGGAAACTGACTTACAGATTGTTACATCTAGTTTGTAATGTTGTTTAGTAATAAAACAAGTGACAGAATGACTGGAAGCTGTGCGAGGCAAATTAACTGAATGTAAGCGGTAAACTTAAACATCAGATGCCTGTTTCACCTGGTGACCGATTACTGCAAACTACAAAGTTGTATCGGCAGACTGAGATCTGCCACATGCATAAGCACCTTCAGCAGGTATAACTGGACTAGTGTAAAATACTCTGTAAGGTCCAGTATGTGTAGATCAGACCTGTCTAGAAGAGGTCAGGTATGAGACAGAAATCACAGAAGTGTCACCAGAATCATGAGAAAACTCTGGGATGGGCTGTCTCCTAGTACTTGACTGAAGAAGAGGAAAGGAAAGTGAAGGCTTATGCCCAGTACAGTGGTTAGAGGAAGATAAAGCCCTTAGACATGAAATAAAGAGAAGTCTTGTGGGGATGATAGAGTAGAATGACACATTTCCGTAGGTTGAGCGACTGCTCAGTTGCTGGAGGATGGTACTTCATCTCCCCTGCCATCACCTCATGATCCCCTGCCATCACTGTGAGGTTTGTCAAGAGAAAATCTCACAGAGGTAGTTTTGATCTCACTCTAGCTCAGAAACAGCCAGTATAAACAAACGGAGAAGACGATACCAAACTGCAGGCAATGTCAAGAAATCAATCATTCGTTCTCTTTACCTACCCAAGATTAGATCTTGACATTACATGATTATTTTAAGCAGAATATTGACATCTGATTGTCCTTGACCGAATCTGGTTATTTTACGTTCAGATCCAGCAGAGCTCTGAAATGTAACTGTCATTGATTAGATTTGACATTAATATCATGTGGAACGATGACATTTAACTGTTTTTTTAATTAGGTCTGACATTAATATTATGTGGAACATTTTGATTTAGCTGTTTGTTATTATGTCTGACATTAATATTATGTAGAACATTTTGATGTAGCTGTTTGTTATTATGTCTGACATTAATTTTATGTGGAACATTTTGATTTAGCTGTTTGTTATTATGTCTGACATTAAGGTTGATTCAAGCACAGTATTAAAATGAAACTTCTGCCGTTATGTCTGGCACTAAGATCATGTAGAAAACTGAGATTTGACTGTTCATCATTAGATGTGACATTAATGTCTTACAGAACTCTGAACTTTAATTATCAGTAACATTGAAGTGTAGAGGAACATAAAAATATATTCAGCAGGGGCTGTACATGAACAGTTTAAAAAAAAAAAAACAAATAAAACCATTTGTGTAATCTTTTCTTTTTTTGTTGGTTAAAACAGGTACAGTGGTCGTACACAGAAGCAGCTTGTCGAGTATGTTAGGGAGACATTGGCAAACGACCTCATTTTGATAGGTTAGTCTATGTCATTTTATGTTTTCCTTTTATTCATGAGAAACTTTCTTCTAAACTCTTTTATGTTGACTGTTATATGAGAGTAAGTTTTCGCTATCAGTTTTCTACTATACACAGTTATTAATATGAAACAGATAAGTCAGATATTGTTATTGTAGTTGGTGATGCTGAATATTACAGCGAGTTGGGTTATAATTCCCCTGGTATGATTGTTTCCATAGATCGGCCAGCGGTCGTATCTCCAGTCAGAGTGCCAGCGTCACGCCCAAGTTTTCCTCAAAGCCAGGCATGCATTCTTCCTCTGCGGACCTCCACGCCAACTCGGGCTCACGCTCCAGCAGTTCTCACATTCTAGACAGCAACCATACCCCCGGCTCTGGTGTCAACCGAGACGCAGGCACGCCTCGTGGCTCTTCAAAGTTGGAGTCTGTGGATGTTCACAGTGACAGCTCCATGTCGGGCTCTAGATCTCTCAACTCTCCCAGGCTGGAACATGGACTGAGCATTGATCAGGACGTCATAGACGCTGTCAATGCCAGAACTGGTGGTGCTATGACAGATGATGATGATGAAGACATCAGCAAAAGTGACAACGAGAACCAGATTAAAGAAGGGATTTCACACGTGGCCTCCGAGACAAAAGGTGCTCACTCTCTTCCTTCATCAGATCATGGTTCACCTGTTCGTTATATTGGTATCTATTTAGAAGCTGACTCATCTCAAAATCAGAACTTTCAATCTGCTTCCTTGGAAGCAGGCATTGTTTGTACAGATGGCTTAGCTAGGGAAGGAGTTATGAATCGTGCAGAGATTGACAGCAGTGTTTGTCAGCAGCTACCTCCAGCCGATGATGCGGGTCCAGCATCTGCTACGGGGGTGGTCATAGTGATAAAATAACAAACTCTGCTGATGCTTCTCCATGTTATAACACTAATCACATCAGCCATGTTACCAAACCTAACCTGGACCTTAAGCTTACTAATCTGTCATCTCCTCAGCCATTGATTCGTCATCACTAACCAGCTCACTAGATCATCCAGTTGATCCATCCTTCATCTCTCCCAAACCTCCACACTTGCTAGAGATTTCCATCACACACACACAACACCACATAGCTCAAACCATCACTACAACTGTGTCAGCCAGTCAAAATGCATATGACCTTGTTAGAAGAGAAGGCGTGTCAGGTAATGATGTTTCTAATGGTAGCACACCTACAGCAGCTTCTCATTTCCAGCAAGGTATTGAGTGTTCAGAAAGTGCCCAAGAGTCGGGGAAGGTAAGTCCACAGGGTTCAAGGGCACAATGTCTGGAGACTGCGGGGAAGGAGCTGGACTTATCACCACCTTTCCCGTCGCCACCGCCGCCGTCATTGTTGATGCAGAGCATAGAAGATGATGTGAGTGGAGATCTTGGTTTCATCTCAAGTTCTTGTGTATCAGACAATACCCAGGCACAGCAGGAGCAACAGGTGAGCTCTTCATGTAAACTTGTTTCTGTAGGCCCGTGCATAAATAATTCAGTTTCTCATGTCCTGGATCATTATTCTGTTAGCTTGCCACAAGGTGATCAGGGCACAGGTGGTGGACAGCATGAAGCAGAAAGTGGCAGCAAGGTACAAGAAGCTGGGCATCAAGTGCCGTGTCCTAGTGAGACAAAATTTTCTGAGAAGGACCGGCTGTCAGCTGTGCAGACAGTGTCCCGAAAGTTATCTGCAGGAACTGATCTGATTGAGGACATCCCATACATCTTACGCAGAAGAGTAGATGGACAGAAAGAGGAAACTGCAGTTTATAAAGTCTCAGAAGCTGATAAACTGAAAAAGGAAAGGAGCACAAGCCCATCACTGAAAGTGGCTACGGATAAAAGTAAGCCACCTACACTTATGGAGATGAGTATAGAGACAAAGCATGAAGATTTGGCTACTAGCAGTGCTAGTATTGAAAGTGTCAAAGATTTGGCTACCAGCAGTGCTGGTGTTGAAGGTGTCAAGGATTTGGCTACCAGCAGTGCTGGTGTTGAAAGTGTCAAAGATTTGGCTACCAGCAGTGCTGGTGTTGAAAGTGTCAAAGATTTGGCTACCAGCAGTGCTGGTGTTGAAGGTGTCAAAGATTTGGCTACCAGCAGTGCTAGTGTTGAAGGTGTCAGATTTAGACCTTCATTGGAGAAATCACCGTCACTGGGAAAACGCTATGAGCTAGTCAATGTCCACAAGCTGCCACCAAGAACTAGTTACTCTTCTGTAGATGACACCACAAGTCCATCAGGAGACCAGGGCATACTCAGACAACTTGAACAAGAATCATTTGCTAAGTTAGCATCATTGAAAGATACTGACACAAGGACGCAGCAGGAAGACAAGGAGACACTTGCTTCTGTAGTTGACAAGACATTAGAAAAAGCTGAAGTCGAGAAGACATCTACTTCTATAGTTGACACATCACCAGTAGAAGTTGAAGTCGAGAAGACATCTGCTTCTGTAGTTGACACATCATCAGTAGAAGTTGAAGACAAGATTGCAGGACCAGTTTTAGAATCTGCTGTGCCTGTTGTTTCTCTCAAAGAAGGAGCTAATAATGTAACAACTGACAGACTAGATCAAGAGAAACACGAGGATGAAGTGACAAAGATGCCATCCCCAGATCAGAAAGAAGATATTAGTGTTGATTTTAAACATGCAGATAAATGTCAGCTGGCAGAGAAACATTTGGCTGAGGAAGCCAGAGTCAAAGAGATAAAGCATATTGTCATTGATGCGGGTGATATGAGGGTCTCAGTCTCACAGCCTTCTCACCAAGGAGGCGAGGCACCTGTTGTTACTGGTCCATCAGCAGAAGTTGGAGAAGACATATCTAGAAAAGTGACCGGTGCAGCTAAATCAAATATTCAACCGCAGTCACAAGGAGTGGACGGACACTTTTCACAGGGCGACAGTAAAGTGAAAGAGTCTTTTGATGCTAAAAGAGAGGAGCTGCCACCAAATCATAAGCGGGCTCCTTGTCTGTCTGTTGCTGGCAGGACTTCAGCTTCTAGTACATCATCCAGTTCAGAAACCAATTTTATTATAGGCCTTCCTTCTGCCGCTGCGGCTCTGATCTACACTGATAATGATAGTCCACCCATAGGGCATATAGAAGCTGGAGCCACAGGGACTACCATACTGTCATTTTCTACCTTCAGACCTGATCCCGCAGGGGAGAATTTAAGAACTGAGGAACCATCTGCAGACACAATGAAAAACAATAGATGGTCTCTGCAGAGTGTAGAGGAGAGCGAGGAATCCACAGACTTTACTGTCATCATGGCTGAAGGAAGTGTGGAGAAGAGTGCCCTCAAGAAGAGGACTTGTGATGAGGTGGACAAGCCCAGAGAACCCAAGAGAGTAAGCTGGCATGAGGACAGTGATGTTCATCATAGACACCACACTGATCTCAGCATGACTGGGAGTCATGCAGATAAGTCATTTGGTGAAGACGGTACTCCAGTTGACTCTGGCAGTATCTTGGAAACTCTGGACAGTGTCCAGCAACAGCACTCAGAAAGTGCCCTGGCTGTATCAGGAAGTTCTGACAGCCTGTCCACGGCCAGTGACGCAGAAACTGGTGGTAACAGCAAACAGGTTTACTTCCAGTATGTTTCTTCTCAAGGTCTCACCTCCAACAAAGATGGCACCTTAGATCCAGGTGTTGGAGGGGTGATTGGAGGTGGTAGGAGCCACGAGTTCGGTCCCCCAGAGTCCCTGGATCAGCTGGGATCATTGGAAGATGTGGGTCGTGTCTGTAGCAGGAGGAAGGTGAGGGATGGATCTTCTAAACTACACCAGGATGGTTCACCTTTGGATCCATTAGAGAAATTGAGTGCATTACGTGTTGATAATTTTGATGACGAGGGAGAAGCAGATGATGAAGATGATGAGCCAAATTTCCCCCCCGCCACCTTTTAGATATGCCGGAGGAGATGTTGTTGTCTTAGAGAGTGACCTACCCCTGCCAGATTTGAATTATCCTAGCTCTGGTTCTGTGTTGTATCAAAAGGAAGATTATTCAGGTAGTACAGCCTCTTATGTCTGGAGCAGGAGTACCAAGTCAGAGAGCACAGGAAGCACAACTAAGAAAGGAACCCCTGACCCACTGATGAGTCTGAGATTGGGAGATCTTCTAGCAGACAAGCACTGTACTACTAGTGAGAGTGAGAGTGACTTTGATGTTGAGGAAGCTAATCTTCAGCTCAGGAGAATGTCTGCAAGCAACATCATCCAGAAATCTGTGTCCAGGACAGGATCACAACAAAGTTCAGGCTGTGAAGTCAAAGAGGAGTCTTCTAGAGACAGCCCTGCACCGGCTGGAACAAGCAGAACACCAGAAAAGCCCAAGGTTCTTCCAAAATCAGAACATGCTATACAGAGAGGTCTTCAGTCCAGTCTTGTGGTTCAGAGGTCACAGACCTTACCATCCAGGCCTGCTCCTCCACCACCACCTGTCCTCCCCAAGCCTCAGCCTCCACCAGTCCAGCCACGGCCAGTACCTCACAGGCAACCTCAGATGGGCAAAGGGAAACATTTTGAAAGAGCAAAAGCGAAGTTGCCATCGCCAGCAGAGGGACAGCCTCATCAACCTCACAGCTGACATTCAGTGCTCTATTAATACCTCCATTTACACTCACTCAAATCTCTCCACAGCAAGAATTATATTGTTTATGGAATAAACTCACTCAAATCTCTCCACAGCAAGAATTATATTGTTTATGGAATAAACTCACTCAAATCTCTCCACAGCAAGAATTATATTGTTTATGGAATACATTAAACTATTTTCTGCATACTCTGTTCCTCTATAAGGCTGTAAAGCTTTGAAGCAAAAAGTCAGTGTGTTATTTTTATATAATATTAAACGTGTGTGAAGTGTAGATCATCACCAGGTGACATTAGCTTGTGACTTACATTTCAAGCTGGAATTTTCCTAGAAATTTTTTTTTCTTATATCTATACAAGGAAGTGAACCTTGGGCAAAATAAGACATATCTATAGAAAAGTTTTAGTTAATGAGCTTCTCATATATGATGTTGAGAATACTAGGCTTCATTCTGTGGGTTTCAAGAAGTGATCTTGGCACTTGGCACAGAAATACTCTGAGTAGAGAGCAAACACTTGAGTATATTGTGTGTGTCTGGGCTGTGTTGTGTGAAGATTGAAGTATGGAGGCTATTTCATGTTGAGAAAAAGAGTAACTGAAGATGGCAGTTATATTAGTGGAGTAAAGACCAAGTCAAAAGAGTAAGATGATGACAAAATTACAGATCATCATCATCATCATCATCAGGTGCCATGCTGACTGGCATTGGCTATTATGCTTCTCCAGAGTACATGATCCTTCATGCAGGCCATCAGCTCAGTTGGTGATCTCCTCTCACACCATCCTGTCAGACTGTCCAGTATCTTTTCTCTTGGTCTTCCTCTTGATCTTCTTCCTTCTATTTTTCCTGTTGTTATAATATTTTCAATGCCTCCTCTTTTCTTTGCATGTCCTATGAAAGTACATTGTCTCTCTCTTATCTTTTTGACAAGGTTTTTTTGTCTCTCCAACTCTTCTCCTACATTCTTTATTAGTTATTTTTGCTGTCCAGGGGATTCACAACATTCTTCTAATAAACCACATTTCTGCTGCTTCCAATGATTTTTGTGCGGACCTGCCTGTTGTCCATGATTCACTTCCATATAACAAGATAGGTTCAATATAAC
>CM019698.1:6722700-6750928 GCA_009760885.1 Achatina immaculata
TAGCACGTCAGATTGGTCGCTGACTGCCTCGTCAGGAAGCGTCTACGTATAATAGTATATGGAATGTTAGAATGTAAGATAGATAACTCATCTGAAAATTGGAAAATTAGTATAAAATGAGAACTTAAATTAATGCAGTGGAATGCTGAAGGTATCAGCAGTGTTCCAGATGGCTATAGCAAAAAGGTGGAACTAGAGAACATACTTTTTGCAGAGTATGTAAGTATATGCTGCATACAGGAGACACCTAACCAAAGATGCCGACTTTAAAATCAGAGGCTACCAGTGTTTTAGATCAGACAGACAGAAAAAAATGAGGAGTACTCACACTTGTTAAGAATAACATCACGCATGTCAGGTGGGAGTGTACATGGAAGGAGCTGAATACAAGATGATCCATCTAAAAAATAGTAATACAGATTTCCACCTCCTTAACTATTACTGTCCTAATGACCGCCCACTTGTTTTAGAAACAATCCCACAAAGAGAGACTGATGGTCTGTGGCGATTTTAACAGCCATTCCCAGAGCTGGGGCTATGACCACATAGACAAGAGAGGAGAGGAGTTGAGAGCTGGCAGGATGATAATGGACTTCTCATGATCAACTAGCCAAATAGATCCCATAACATTTTACTCAAGGGCTTGGCATACAACCTCAACACCAGATCTGGCATTCCACTCTCCAGATCTGAAGTGGAACATTACACGCGAAGTTGGAAAACAACTTGGAGGTAGCGACCATCGACCCGTCTTCCTGACAATAGACAATGAACTCCTTAACACCAGTAACCCTCTCCCTAGATGGAACTATAAAAAAGCAACTGGACAATGTACAGACATCATACAGGTATCCTGGTGGGACAGCTGTCCATAGAAGGTAAGGATATTAACAGCATAGTGAAGGAATTCAATGCTTGTATCCTTCAGCCGCACGTGAAACCATTCCCAGAGGAGCTCGTAGGGACTATAAACCATACTGGTCTAGTGAGCTGGGAAAACTCCATGACGTTGAAGCAGCTCGAAAGCAAGTAGAAAATAGACCATGCCAAGACACCACAATAATTACCAACATGCTAAGGCCACATTTCAGAGAGCCAAGTTGCAAGCCAGACGGGAAAGTTGGAGAGAGAAAACAGAGTCCCTAAACTTTGAAAAGGATGGAAAGAAACTGTGGAAACTAATCAAACAGTTAAATGATGAGAGTACTGGAAGAAGTACAAAGATTACACTAATAGAGGATGGGAAAACTCTTACAGGTAAGCAGGTAGCAGATCACTTTGCTCGCATGTTTGCACACTACTGCAACATTGATATCCATCTAGAGAAAGAGCGTACAGTGTGCATTGACCCACAGAAAGAAGAGGAACAAGTCAGAAAAGTGGAGGTCATGGATGCACCAATCACACGCAGCGAGTTAGACCTAGCAGTCAGTAAAATGAAACCAAGGAAATCACCAGGACCAGATGGAGTGTCCAATGAAATGATCAAGAACCTGGGAATGGCAGCAAGGAAAACTGTTGAATATTTTCAATATGTGCTGGAGCACAGGTAAGTTACCTCAGATCTGGAAGGAAGCAAGCATGGTACCACTGCTAAAGCCAGAGAAAAACAGTGATACTGCCTCCAGCTACAGGCCAATCAGTCTCACTAGCTGCCTCTGCAAAACGATGGAACGCATCATTGACTTGAGGCTAAAATGGTACCTAGAAAGTGAAAACCTTCTCATTCCACAACAAGCAGGATTTATGCAGTACTACAGTACGGAAGATCAAGTGACCTATCTCTCTCAAGATACTGAGGATGCCTTCCAAGAGAAAAACCTTGTACTAGCAGCGTGGATAGACCTGAAGAAAGCCTTTGATAAAGTATGGAAAAAAGTTCTGCTGTGGAAACTAAGAAACTGCAATGTGAATGGAAGACTGTACAACTGGATAAAGTCCTATTTACACAATAGAAGAGCTAGAGTAGTAATGGATGGACATAAAAGCCAGAAAGTACTTCTGCGACATGGTGTACCACAAGGAGGAGTCCTTTCGTCTACACTATTCCTTGTATTCATTAATGACCTGGTCAAGGAACTTCCCTATGGAATCAAAGCGGCGCTGTATGCAGATGATCTGATCATGTGATGTACAGGTGAATATGCAGCAGTTGCTGCACAGAAACTCCAAAGAGCAGCAGACGTCTTGACATCATGGACAAACAAATGGTATGTAAGTATCAACACAGAAAAATCAAGTACCACTCTGTTCACTCTCTCATCTAAACAGAAAGCAGGTAAGATCTTTGTAAATGAAATATCCTTAAGGATAGACAACCAACCCACTTACTTAGGAGTGACTCTTTACTCAAAACTGACCTGGAAGCAACACATCAACAGTACATAAGCAAAAGCCAGAAGAAAACTACCCATATTAAGAAAACTGAGTGGAACCACATGGGAAGCTAGTGAAAGAATCCTCAAGAATGTATATCAGCAAAGTATTCTACCACATTTAGAATATGGCTCAACATCTTGGTGCACAGCATCAAACACTACGCTGCATAATCTAGACAAGGTTCAAAATCAGTCACTACGGATTATCACAGGTGCCATGAGGTCCACACCAATAGTAGAAATGCAGAAAATAGTTGGTGTGCAAGCGCTAAAGGAACGTAGAGACACAAAAGTCATGACCATAGGAGAGAAATTCCTCAACTCTGTAAGCCATCCCCAGAAGGAGAGATTCAATAACTTGGCACTAAGAAGCAGCTTCATTCATCAGGCCAAGCGTATGCGTAAGCTGATACCTGACCTTCCAACTGTAGTCGCTCCATTATCATCTGTACCAGAGCATACACCATGGAAAGAAGCAGATTATACACAAATAACTATTCAGACTGAAGTGAAAGGTGTGCAGAATGGTGAGATGCAGAGCAGTCTTGTAAGATCAACAGCCACACTTAGTGTTCTAGATGATAAATATCCATGTGACATCTGGATACGTGTGTATACAGATGGATCTGCACATAATACCATAAAGAATGGAGGGGCAGGAGCACATATTGAATATCCAAACAACAACACTGATAAGATTTCCACTGGAAAATACTGCAACAATTATGATGCAGAAGTTAGTGCAATTATTGCTGCAGTTGAAAAACTATCAGACTCCAGAATTGATACATGTCCCGTAGTCATTCTCACAGATGCAAGATCAGTACTGGAAGCTCTTCAGTGCAACAAACTACCAGACCTTAAGGATGCCTTGTCAAAAATTGGCTTACAATATGGAGTCACTTTGCAGTGGATTCCCTCCCACTGTGGGATACCAGGCAATGAGAAATCTGACCATCTGGCCATGATCAGCGCTATACCTCGGGGGCATGATCAGCCCTATACTTAGGGCCATAATTAGCCCTATACCTCAGGGACATGATCAGCCCTATACCTCGGGGTATGATTAGCCCTATACCTTGGGGACATGATCAGCCCTATACCTTGGGGCCATGATCAGCCCTATACCTTGGGGACATGATCAGCCCTATACCTTGGGGCCATGATCAGTCCTATACCTTGGGGACATGATCAGCCCTATACCTTGGGGCCATGATCAGCCCTATACCTTGGGGACATGATCAGCCCTATACCTTGGGGCCATGATCAGCCCTATACCTCGGAGTCATGATCAGCCTTATACCTTGGGGCCATGATCAGCCCTATACCTCGGGGCCATGATCAGCCCTATAACTTCAATGAAAACTTGTATGGTCCTGCCTCGTGGCCGGCACTGTGTCAAGGCCGGAGAGTGAATGCACTTGCCTGGCCCACTTCCTTACAAACATTTTGGATTATAGCAATGGATCACGTATTTTCCAACGCATCGTGATTGCTGTTTTCACAGTTCTGATCCTGTTTGCTAGGCTACAGGTTTATCCACTGAATTCGTTATCGAGTTAGGTGCAGAAGTAGACTGTAAGGAATTCTGCTACAACCGGCAACATTCGTTATGTGGAGACACTTTCCTTTATTTCGCTTTCCTAACAAAAATTTTTTTTTCTAGTTATACAAATCCGGACGCACAGTTTTGCTCGTCCTCGTTACAGCCAGGGCGGTATCCAGGGGAATTGTGGCACAAGTATCTGCCGGATAGTCATATGTTTCATTGACGCTGTCTCAAGGAATGTCTGAGCCAACTTGCTGTTTCCTGAATGGGCCATGTTTGGGCCCTATACACGCCCGCATGGACAGGGGTGGGGGGGGGTCAATCTCTGGTCTCCAGATTGAAAGTTGCTGTCCTGTTTGATGTTTGCCTTGCCTGAGTGGAATCACTTGCCCCTTTGATTATTGCAGTGAAGTTCCAGTCTCTGCCAGCTGTCTGTTCGTGTTTGATAACTGTCCCGGGGAAGTCGAGTGTCGCTGTTTTGCCTGTTACCCTAGCAAGCTTGTTGCAGTTTTAACTATGAACTCTGTTTATTTATATTTGAGATGAACTGGATTACATAGGTCAGATATCTTTCAGTGCGTTGATACTCCTAGCACTTATAGAAACAAATACCTGGATAGTAGAGTTGTCTCTTTTGTGAATTGACAATATGAACATTATGCTGGATGCAACATCATCGATTTTAGTGACTTGTTTTTGACATTATTATATGAATATTTTTGTTGCGGTGAATATTGCTAAATTGTGTTCTTTTCGTAGTAAAATCTTTTCGCTTTGGAAATATTCTAGAGATAGATGCTATAGATTAGATAAGTTGTTATTCTGAGAATTTATTACAGGTTACAGACCCGATATCGACTGGAAGGGACTATAATACTGAGAGCAGGTATCCTGTGTTCCACGAAAGTGAAATAGGTACCTGTATGTTTTGTTGTGAGACAAATGTCTTCCCAGAGATGTTCTGTTTTGGTGGTTATATTGTTCGGAGTGAAAAGCCCACCAGTTAGTGCTTTACAGGACAGATTGATAAGTCTTTACTGTTAGAACGTGTTTTATGCTTGATAATTGGTAGTTATAGAATTAGACGTTACATAACTCGGATTGGAGTAAGATGGAGGTTTGCCATGTACACATATGTTCTGCCTCATGATGTTTACCTCGCCCAACACATGTAGAGCTCATATGGAATTGAGAGTATGGTAAGTTTATCACAGAGGTCTTGTGTTAGACCTAATTTATTCCTATTGGCCCCGTACATTTGGTAAGTGGCAAATAGTCCTTTGGAACGATTTATTGTAAGGTCGACAGCCTTTTTACACATTTTTCTATATTCTGCGTATAGTCTCATGTGAGAGATATAGGTTGGAGTGCTATGATACCCGTGTGCACATATATCATATTCTGTGCATGTTGCAGATAGTCACATGTGACAGATATAGGATGGTTTGTTATGAAGAGTGCATATGTTATACTCTACTACTTATGGTGTTAGGTAGACACATGAGAATAGGTAGTTAGTTGAACAGAGTACAAAGACAGCGGTAAAGCTAAAGTCTACAAAGAGATATTGGATAAATGATAGAGAAATCGTAGCCAGGTGAGAGAAACTTTCTATGGTTGAGTACGCAGTGTGGCATTTTACTACCCTGCGGTTGCCCTTGATGTTATATTAATGGATTCTCTATGGATTGAACTGTTCAGTTCCTTATACCCGACCGGTTTCAAAACCGATTGGTACACTTTGTGGGTCTGACTAAGGTTGTGTTGGATAGTGGAACACCCTTGATTAAGTATCTTTTTGAGAGTCATTCTTTTAGCAAACTCTGATTAGGGGAGGAGAGATATCTATAATAGTATATAGAATGTTAGAATGTAAGATAGATAACTCATCTGAGAATTGGAAAATAAATATCAAATGAGTTATCTTCTAAAGTAATCAGTTGTTTGTGAGTAGAGTCCATTTGCTTGTTTCAATTTTCACGTGGGTCACGGTTAAGGTATGACAGGAAAAAGGTCAAGTGAGAGAGAAATCATATGAGTGAGGGACAGTTGTCTTTTGCGTATCGTCTAGGACAGACGTAGATTAGTGTGTTGGAAATGTAGTTGTTTAGTGAAATAGATGTAGAATAGACTTTATTAGTATGTTCTGATGGCGACAGCAGTCTGCCGGGAACATATCTCTTGGAGATGGAAATTATGTCCAATCTTGTGTCCATGGATGTTATTGATGCCTTTGTCGTTCTCGTCATATCGTTCAAAGACTCATCGTCACCCCGTACATCATTAAAGTAATTTCAACTGTAAAGTTGCTGCTTCTGTATTACTGTTTCCACTGAGAGATAATGAACCTGGGAGCAAGTAAGTCTACGAAGTGAAGAACAAAACAGACTCAAAACAACGTAGAACAGTCGTAGATTAAATGAGATAAGATCTTAACTGTAATATAAGGAAGTCAACACTTGCCGTGTTAGACAGAAAGAACATTATTACAGTGAACAATAGTGGACATTTGCAGAGAAATGAATAACTATAAGCAACAAGTTTACATCTATACATAAGGAACAAGTTTACATCTATACATATCCACCAAGTTTATATCTATACATAAGCAACAACTTTATACCTATACATAAGCAACAAGTTTACGTCTATGCATAAGAAACAGTTTTACATCTATCAATAAGCAACAAGTTTACATCTAAACATAAGCAGCAAGTATGCATCTATACATAACCAAAAAGTTTACATCTATACATAAGCTACAAATTTACATCTATACAAAAGCAACAAGTTTACATCTATACATAAGCAACAAGATGACATCTATACATAAACAACAGGTTTACATCTATACATAAGCAACAAGATGGCATCTATACATAAGCTACAAGTTGACATCTATACATAAGCACACAAGTTTACATCTATACATAAGCAACACGTTTACATCAATACATAAGCTACAAGTTTACATCTATACATAAGCAACAAGTTGACATCTATACATAAGCAACAAATTGACATCTATACATAAGCAACAAATTGACATCTATACATAAGCAACAAGTTGACATCTAAACATAAGCAACAAGTTTACGTCTATACATAAACAACAAGTTTACATCTATAAAAAAGCAGACGAGTAGAAGAGATGATCCTGCTTTATACGTCCCGTCATCTGACTATCAGGCACAGCTTTATACAGTAAGTCACAGTACGTGCTTCTTTTCCCCATTCTTATTTATTATATATTATACGTATTCTTTTATTCTTCTCATCTTTTCCTACTTATTCGTACTGTATGTTTTTGTACGAATAAGGCTAGGCCCGAGGGTGGAGGTGGGGTGTGTGTTAAAACTCTGTACTCAGTTCATCGATAAATCGGTTCCTACCTTTACAAAGACGTCTAATACTTTTGTAGTTGTTTATTTCATATCATCTCTGAAAACCATCTCAGTGTGAAAGTGGATTGGACTTAGACAAACACACTTGAGCTTAGTTCAGTAAAATGTAAAGTATGAATCATTAGGCGCGGGAGTAGCGAAGTGGCCAGTGCTCTTTCCTCTCAAAAAACAATAATACAACTGGGCTTGATGATATTAGTAATAAGATCTTACGTTATGCTGCACCTGTCATTTCACATACACTAACATATATTTACAACCAGTGCATTGCAAAATGTTATTTTCCTGAGGCTTTTAAAACTGCTAAGGTGTATCCTCGCTTTAAATCTGGCTCATCTAACAATCTTACCAACTATAGACCAATATCCATATTATCGTCATTATCAAAACCACTCGAAAAACACATACACAAAATAACTCTACGACACATGCAAGAGAACAATTTACTCATAGACAGTCAGTCAGGCTTTAGACCCAATCATTCCTGCCACACAGCTCTTACCAAAATGACAGAAAACTGGTTAGTAAACATAAATGACGACAGACTATGTGGTGCCATTTTTGTCGACTTTAAAAAGGCATTTGATATGATTGACCACGATATTCTTGTAAGAAAAATAAAGACTTATAGACTGCACCCTGACCTAATAAAATTAATTGCATCGTTTCTATCAGACAGACAACAGGTAGTATTCTTCAACAATTCTCTATCAAATTCTGCTAAAGTTGACACTGGTGTTCCGCAAGGTTCTATTCTAGGCCCGTTGCTCTTTGCTATCTATATCAATGATCTTCCACTTCATCTTAAACACTCTTCTTGTGACCTTTTTGCCGATGATTGCACAATCTACACCAGTGACTACGATTGTGTTAATCTAGAATCAACTCTTCAGGTCGAGTTATACAATTTAATTGGATGGAGCAAAAATAATGGCATGATTATAAACACCGATAAAACAAAATCAATGCTCATAACAACAAGACAGAAACTACAAAACGCAACAAAAACAACACTTCGGCTCTGTACAGGAACATCACAGATAGAAAACGTTAGCGAGCACAAAACACTAGGTCTTATTATTGATCAACATCTGACCTGGAACTCTCATGTGCAATGTCTAACACAACTCATCGCACAAAAAGTATACCAATTAGCTAAAATTAAGCACTTCATAGATCAAGACACTAGGAAGACATACTACATAGCTCATATACAAACACATTTAGACTACTGCTCAACAGTTTGGGATGGTTGCTCAGTGTCAAATACAAAAAGGCTTTGCTCTCTCCAAAAGCGAGCAGTAAAGCTTATTAGTGACAAAGATCAAGCACAATCAACTAATCATCACAAACGTATCAAAATACTACCTCTTAAGAACAGGTTCCTCTTCAACAAGGCCAAGTTAGTACATCAAATTCTTTCACGGCATGCCCCGCCTTATCTATGGAACCTGTTTAAATTTAACCCAAAGTGCAGCCAACGCTTGAACAACATATGTCTTCCAAAACCTAGACTTGATCTTTACAAGAAAAGCTTTAGTTATTCTGCTGCTCATCTTTGGAATACCCTCCCATCCTATATAAAAAATATAAATTATACTCCTTCCTACAACTACAAGCTTTCCCAATATCTATTTGATGTCGACTACATGCCTCCATGAATTATAAAACTTAAAAGTTATCTTAAGCTGCTCTTACAGACACCGAATACAATTAATTGTTTTCTGAATAGTCCCGAAAATTTTGTTTAGTAGATAGTCATTTATAATGTATATAGTTATTTCTGTACTGAGTGAATGTGTAAGAGCGAAACGTAAATGTTATATTTTATTTTATGTCTCTCAGCTTCAATGTTAGTTATGTTTGTTATATGAACAGCATATTTGTAGAATGTCTGGAATAGAGTGAAAGATGTATGATAAAGGGCAGAATGTCAGACGGGCCTGCGTGCCCAATTCTTAACCCTTTTGAAATAAAGATCAATCAATCAATCAATCATGTTGGTGACAGGCAATTCAGTTCTAGCGGGAGGGCTAGCAGCCATTTCAACAGCTGAAAATTGTCAGCTTTTCCTGCAGCTCTTCTATAGGTGTCTCGTTGTAAGCAAGATGGCCTGTTGCTAATGCATCCATTTGCAGATTATCAACGATGCCTTGCAGCAATCTTCGCGTTGGTCCTCCTCTCTTTCTTTATCCTATTATGTATACTTACAAGGCGGTCTTCTCTAAATTATCATGACGTTTAATATGTAAGAGTACTAAGTCGTGATATAGTATACGTATTTGTAAGAATTACTATTTTGTTGATGGTTACTGATGAACTAATGAATCATAATTGTAGTATATACGAGTGACATTCAGAAAGTAATGCACCACGTCTTTTGTGAATCCGGAATGAATCCGCCAAAAGCAAGAGCTAAAGGTTCTCAATGTTATGTTACTATTTTTAGACAATGATTGATAAGAAAGATATGGGTTGATATTGATTGTCTTGATATTAGTTGCCTAGATATTGACTGTCTTGGTATTGATTGCCTAGATATTGAATGTCTTGATATCGACTGTCACACCGAGCTGTGTTTACGGATTGCCATTCTTGAATTTTGAGTCAAATGCATTACTGTCATGAATTCTGTGTCACAAATCTTGAATTTTTGTGTATGTTCATATTGAACTGAATGTTCACCCACTGTTTAGTGCTGTTTTATGAACTTGTATTGTAATAAACTGGACTCCGGGTATAAAAAAAAGAAGACAGTGAATATTTTTTGTCAGGGTAAATGTTGATATGTCATTAGTGTTGGTTTGTTGGTTAAACGATACATTTAGTTCTAGGGTGTATAGTTTAGGATTCGTGGCTAGCCCGTATAAGAACTCAGATATTTTGGGGTACAAAATCTGGGGTCAGGAGCATTAAAAGAGGGGAACTTTCGGGTCCCATTTGTGCTGCTGTACTAAAGAATGTGGAGACTGGTGTCATTGCCCGGTTCATTTCTACCTTCAGTTATACAGTAAAGATTAAGTAAATGAAATAGACACGGCACAATTAATTATCAGCCATGAAGTACAGTAAAAGAAGTAAAGTGATACCTTTGTGCATTGATAGATACCCAATAATAAACCTATTTTTCTTAAAAGTTTTACACTAACACCGAATCCTCTTGATCTCTTTGTTAAACGTCACTGGTCTCACTCTTGTAAACCTAGCCGGTGCTAGGTCTAAAACTGGGGACAATTTATGGAAGGGACAGGACCAAAACCCAGCCGCAACACACAAATCCATGGCTAATATACTTCGGTACTGATCGGCAAGTTTCAAAACCCATATAACCGACAACCCAGCATTTCTCCTCCACGGACATTACAATATTCCAGTCATGCAGCATATTACATACATTCATACCAATACATGACAGGCAATACACATTACCAAGTCAAGCAATTAAATCAATCAATATATTTATTATCCACACTACATACTATTAACGCTACAACAGACATTGCCTGTACCGGACATCAGCATGTATCATTATGAGCGAATAAGCATGACATCAATATAATGTAGAACTATAATGTAGTATCAACTGAAATCATATGGACCGAAATGGCCTGGCCTCTCCTGGCCCTCATACTCATATACATACGTTCATACACATTGTGCCATCGCACTTATTAACATTGCAGCTACTGCTGCTCTTATGAAACTCGCATCTCCCCGTATCATTAGGTGTCACTGCACTTCTGCACTTGCAACAGCTGCTGCCATGATCATGCTCCACATACCTAACATTACCTCCATTGTGCTAATGCACTGAATATCACAACGTAACACTCTTTGTGCTAATACAGTGAATAATCACACATATCACCCCCTTTTGCTAACGCACTGAATTACAACACATATCTACCGCTATGCTGCCTCACCTCTCATCTCCTGGAATTACCATGTGCTATGCACATCATTGATTGTGCACCTGCTGTTGCCAACTTGGGTATTTCCTGATATCACTGACATAGTATTATCCATGCTAATGAAGACATTATGGACCTTGATGTGTGCCTATTAAACATATATATGACGAATATCATCAGGAATCAGATAATCTCCAAATAAGACAATAATGACATAAATCCACAATACATTTCTCAAACAGTATGAGGAGGGCTGGGGGCTAAGTATTTACAATAATCGTAAGCACAGGCGAAAAGAAACTAGGCCTTGCTATATCCTCAGGCTTTCTCTCTCTGCTGTCACACGTTCCTAAACTATATATCGGTCTTCATACGTTCTGATCACGCGAGCGAGGAGGCTCCGCTCACCAAGCCGTACACACTTCCGAGCCTCCATGCTCGCTCACACAACTACAAAGCGCTAAGCTGCGTAATTCAAATTTCATATATTTTGTATTCTCTGTCCTATATATATATATAGGCATTAAACCCGTATTTAAGAGGAGTTATTTTTTTTAAAATATTAAAAAACCGCTTTGAACTTTTTTTAACAGTAAACAAAGAGTTAAGTGAGAATGGTTCTTCATATGACGTTTGGATTATATCTTTGTGCATACAAGACAATAACCACAGGTTAGAAAGGAAAGATATGTTCTGTTTCAAGGAAAGAAGAAAAATACAGCTTCAATTTGTAAGGTGGGGTGGGGGGTTGGGGTAATGCATAAAAACTTGCAAAGCATGTCTAAACTTTAGTCAAACAGTTCCGGTCCCTTCGCTGTTTGGAAAATGGCTTCACCGCAATCAGGAGTTACCATGTCTGCTTGACCCCTGCACTCTCCTCACACCCAAATTATTACCTAAAAACGGGCTCAATTGTCAGCAGACACTCCAAGTATGGTAGATTATCTACAGTTATACCAAGGCAGTCGCCGTCTGGTTTACTCTTTGCGTAACTTTCAATGGATGTAGTGGCCAGTGATTGTTTAACGTGAGCAGTTATGTCCACGGACATTCAATTTCACTACATAGAGACCATGGACATTTATTGATAGAGGACTGGCAGGGAAGTTCTTGCAACTTCTAGTGGTATTCGAACTTACAATCTCCAGGAACCGAGGCGAACGTCTAACCACGAGACAAGGCAGCCCCTCACACCCACCCACCCACGCTCTCCCTTCCCCTCCCCTCTATATTGAACGCCTGACTTCAGAGATTCCCACAGTATAAGTACATGGATGGAGTTTGCAGATAATCAGACAAGTTCAGTTTAGTTCAGTTTAGTTTAGTTCCGTTTTATTTAGTTCCGTTTAGTTTAGCACTGTTTCATCATCACAGCAAATTAGAATATCCCATAATTGCTCCGCCGTCTGTGTCACTGACATCTCCCATGTCATGTCCACAAACAATAACGAAAAGTGATCCGTGCACGATGAATGCATACATCTCCCCAAATGTCCTCAGTGGGGAGGTACTCACAGCCACCTCTAAGCAGCTGTACGGCTCCTAACCTTCCAAAGAACACAGCGGAATGCATCAGCCATGTTTTATCAATGACCGATCTCTGGCAGGGAAATCCATGCGCCACTGAAAGTCACAACTCACAGTGATGCCCCGGGCACTTAAATCAGTAGCCATGGCGCCAAACCGGGCTCCTAACCAACAACACAACGAAACTGACGCTGAGAAAGGCAAGCACAGGCACAATCAGCATCGGTCACATTCGCTCCTTCTCCATGTTGGAACTGGTATCCGATCAGACAAGATATATACTTAACTCTTTTACTTCAAAACAATGCTGGCAATATTGGCAGATCTTGCACACATATCAGTTCTTACTTAGAGCGACATTTAGTCAAATTCTAAAGTTAAAGTAGCACATTTCTAACCCAAGCAATATTCTTTTTATATTATAAAGTAACTCCTTCCAGTTTCTATCTACCAAAAATTTCTCATCAAATTTTATTCTGTTAGAACGTGGAAAATAATTCTGAAAAGAAAGTGTTAAGCTTCCTATACTGCAGCAGTTTATGGATTTTGAGGTGAATGTTATTAAAAGTATCGATATTCACTGTGTACACGAGAAACATCGCAACGTCCTGGAGCTGACAAGCCCGTCCTATGATTCTTCTTATTCTTCTTTTTCGTCCTCTTCTTGTTCATTTTCGTCTTCTTTTTCGTTTTGTTCGCGTTCATCTTCGTTTTCGTAGTGTTCCTCTTCGTCTTCTTCTTCTTCTTGTTCGTCTTCTTTTTCTTCTTCAGCGTTTGAGGAAGCTTGATCATGCTATATCTGCAGCCCCGTCACCCTGACAAAGTCTGTATTCTTCTCCAGGCTTGATGGTGAGCCCCCATTGCTTCTCTTTCAGCTCCTCTCCCTTGGGCCCGATCTGTGCTCAGCGATTTCAGTAAGTGGACAGGCTTGCATGATATGTTTTGATATCTGGATACCAAAGCCACAAGGACACTCATTTGCGTAAGCTAATTTGAGGTGACAGAGATGGTTTAGAAGACTGCAGTAACCCACTCCTAATCAAGATAGTTTGCTGCTATCCATGTAGTTGATGAACAGGGTCTTGTTTTGATTCTGTTTTCATTTTTGTTTTCCATGTTGATGTTTAATTTGTTGTGGATAATACGTTTTTGTTGCTTCTTGATATGTTACTGATATGTAATCTGCTCCAGTTTGCGCCATGCCTTGGAGAGGGCATCTACTTCTTCATTTCCGTCTAGGCTGTTTTAGATTTTCACAGAAAAAAGGCACTGCCGAAGCACGGCTCTAAATTTTGAGTTAAATTTGTAGTAGATAAAGATGTTGAGCTCAGAACTGATATAATTGTACGTAGATTTTGTCACGACAATGATCATGTATGTGAACTTCAAACTTCCGTTATCGTCAAAATCTGGTTCTACAACTGCAACCATACCAACTACTGACATGAAGAGAACACCAATGACAAGGGTCGTGACCACCAACGTTACTGATTGGACAATTCTGATTTCTTTCTTGCCCAAAACGTTCTTTGATTGGTCATTTTTTCTTCTTATGCTTCTAGTTCGATTATAATAGAAGGAAGACTTCGGTTTTTCGACTGTAATTTTAGTTTTTGTCATAGAAGACTTTCCGGAACTGACCAGGTACTTTCGTGTATTGGAAGCCTGTATTAATTTCAAAACTAGGACAACGAGGCATATTATATTAACTGCAAAGACTGCGTTAGGAAGAACTGTTCGATTCAAGACAGAATACAACATATGTGGTACTTCAGAAGTGTTCAGGATAATGTAGCTGAAGTTTGTTAGTTGGTCAGTCTTACGAAGAAGTGAGAAGCTGGCAAATAGTGGGATTCTAAATATAACGGACATTAGAAATATGGAGGAAATAGCATTTGCCGATAGATTTCTTGTAAATATGGTTCTAAATTGGAATGCAATAGCGACTGAGCAGCACCTGACAAAAGCTATAAACGTTGTGATACACAAAGACACCTCGAAGAATGTGCTCTCTAAGATATAAACTACAGCCGGGAGATGTCTCATATCCCAAGGATTCACGATGTAATAGCCAGAATTCATAGCTGAACAGTAAATGCTGGCCAAATCCGAAAGTGATAACGCGAAGAAAGGCATATACGATAACGTTAATTGTATTTGTCAAGATGCCAAAAAGGATGAAGACAGGACAAATAACATATGAAGAGAGAGAGGTAAATACTGCATAATCAGAGGCACTGACGAGGTCTTTCCTTCCAGATACTGTAAACTGTTCCATGGCTGCCATTGAAATTTAAACCGACTAGACAAACTCCAATAGTATAATATAGTGTCCTATAGTTTATTTTGGTATCTCTCTTCTAGGTTTTTACATAAACTTTTGTTAACAAAGACGTAACTCTTGAAGTTAAACATTCTTCAAATTTTTGTTTTTAAAGTTACGAAATTATTTCATCATTTTATATCAAACATAAATTAGCGATTTCCTACGTCAAAGTAAAACGGAGTGGAAAAGAAAGATAATTCTAGTTTTTAACCTATGCGTAATAAAAGAGTTATCCTTCCCTGAAGAAAGCCAAAACTTGGGGTTTCGATTTTACAAACAGAACAGATGTATCGATATCAGTGATGTTATAATAGACCACATAAGGAGATGTTATACAATATTAACGTGAGAATTATACACATAATTTTGGGGGCTCTAAATTAAAGAGTCAATGTTCCTGTGCTTGCCTGAAGTCGTGTGCAAATGGCTACTACAAAAATTATTCTAGAAAAGCTTGGCTAAATTATCTGTATGTTAGAATAATCGATCCACAGTCATGCTCTAGTTTCCTCCTCGAATCCATCATTATGTGTAATCCAGGATTTCAGACAGGAACTTTACGAATAATTTGAAGCAGTTGGCCATTTTACCTTTGTTCAGATGGCAGATATCTTACTGAGTAATAAAATAGACCAAAGGTGTAATCAAAATAATTTGTTGGAAATAAAATCAAGAATAGGTAAGGCAAAGGCAGTTTTTTTATATGACATGAAGAAGATACTAAGAAATAAAGATGTCCCTAAAGGTAACAAAAAAGTATTACAGTGATATATATAGAGCCATATATTGCTATATGGTTACCGTGCTATATATAGAGCAATACTGCCACATGCTTGTGAAGCTGGCCTAGTCAACAAAAAGGTTACAAATACACTGGAAGAAACAAGGATATAGGCTTAGGGAAAGAACCAACAAATACACTGGAAGAAACAAGGATATAGGCTTAGGGAAAGAACCAACAAATACACTGGAAGAAACAAGGATATAGGCTTAGGGAAAGAACCAACAAATACAATGGAAAAACAGGGATATGGGCTTGGGGAAAGAACCAACAAATACAATGGAAAACAAGGATATAGGCTTAGGGAAAGAACCAACAAAAACACTGGAAGAAACAGGGATATAGGCTTAGGGAAAGAAACACACTGGGAACACATTGATACAGGCTTAGTTAAAGAACCAAGAAATACACTGCAAGAAACAGGAATATGGGCTTGGGGAAAGTACCAACAAATACAATGAACAGACTGAAAAACAAATTAAAAGTTCCTCATATAAGTTTCAGTTTAACTAAAATTAATTAGAATAATAAGAAAAAGATAATCAAAATTTCTTGGACATGTTATGAGAAGACAGAAGTTAGAGAACCTAGTAACTGCTGGAAAATTCAATGGAAAAAGAAGAAGAGGAAGGCAAAGAAAAAAAAAGATCTCAGTGGAGTGACCAGGTGTCAAGGAAAAAGGAAAGCGTCTGTATTAATCGGAAACACCAATGACCGTACAAGATGGAGAAGCATGATCATACGACAGGCAAATAATAACAATAAAAATAATTCTCGAAAAACGCTGAGTATAAGACGTTCATTATGTATAGTTCGGATTTCATTTTTTCACCCTTAGTCTTCGCTTTGTAATCTTCAAAATAATCATATTGAGTTCTTTTCTCACATCTGACTCCTCTACTTCTCCTCCTCCTCCTCTTCTTCTTCTTATTTTGTGATGTGATGTTTTCCTTGTGAGTCCATGGAAACTTTCATTGAGACTGTAAGTTGGCTGTATATTACATCATGTTGTATGTCTGTTATCCTGTCTGAGAGTGAGTGTTGCCCACTTCCTCCCTACATGGCGAACTAGTTCTTGTCAGGGAGAAGGGCGGCTTGTTCGTCTGTATACTCAATATTTTGTCACATTCTCACTTATCACCGAATATTTTCTCCATAATAAACATGTGCTCTTGCTGTTATCAAATTGAGTGTCCAGTGGTTCTCAAACTGTTGAAATGTGACTGTCTTTATTTACATATTTCAATTTCTAAGATTATCAGTGGAGACGGGAAGCCAAATTAATTCGGTTGCGACCTGCATCAGCGGTCCTAGTATAACTGGTGCTCGCGACTGGCACTATCTTTCATGGCCAACAACAACAACAACATCAGCGACGTCACTGCTATCGTAATGCTGACTTTAGGCGCTTTTATTCATGTTCTACATTCTCTCTCTCTCTCTCTCTCTCTCTCTGAACCTTAAGTGCCCAGGGCATATGGGGCTTCCGCAAAGGTTTTCCACAAATGCCTGTCCTTCGCCTTTTTTCTGCTCTTGTCCAGGTGAGCCCTCTGTTGCTCAACATCCTTTCTGTTGTTCTTCTCCATGTCTCTTTTGGTCTACCCTTACTTCTGTTCCCCTGTGGTGTCAATCTTAGTGCTATTTTTGGTAGTGAGTTGTCAGTCATTCGGAGCCCATGTCCCAACCATCGCCAGCGTCTTTCCTCAATAATTGTTGTCAGTGGCTTCATTTGCATTTCTGCCAATAAGATGTTATTTCTTATGGTGTTTGGCCAAAATATTTGTCTAATTCTTCGTAAACATTTAGTCTGGAAAGAATTCAACTTGTTTTCTATGGTTTTGGTGATTTTCCAGCATTCACTTCCATAGAGTAGTACATTTAGAACATTGCTCTTAAATATCCTGATTTTCATATTTATGCTTAGTTTTTTTTAATTTCCATATAGTCTGCAGTACTGCAAAAGCCTTGTTTGCTCTAGTAAGTCTGCTGTTGATGTCCTCTACATGTTCTACATTACTCCTTCGTAATGCTGAGTCTAGACGTTTTCTTTCATGGCCACACTCGGTTCTATGCACTGAAATATTTTTTTAAAGTTTCTTATTTTTTAAAAATCTGTTTCGAGGATTACAGGCCTCATACCAATTCTCGTTTAGGGCTGCACTCAGAAAAATGTTGGGAACTGGTGGTCCAGATTATGTAATAAGAAAGTAATAACTATACATCTTCCAACTTTTTTCGCTACACATTATAAGACAATACAGTTTACACCATTTCATGGCCAAATGCTTTAATCGGGGCCATGATCAACCCTATACCTAGGGGCCATGATCAGCCCTATACCTAGGGGCCATGATCAGCCCTATACCTAGGGGCCATGATCAGCCTTATACTTAGAGCCATGACCAGCCCTATACCTCGGGAGCATGATCAGCCCTATATTTAGGGCTATGATCAGCCCTATACCTCGGGGCCATGATCACCCTATACCTCGGGGCCATGATCAGCCTTATACCTCGGGGCCATTATCAGCCCTATACCTCGGGGCCATTATCGGCCCTATACCTTCACTGAAAACTTGTACGGTCCTGCCTCGTGGCAGGCACTGTGTCAAGGCTGTAGTCTGGCGCACCTGACTGGCCCACTTCCCTATAGACGTTTTGGATTATAGCACTGGATTACGTATTTTCCAACGCCTCGCGATTGCTGTTTTCACAGTTCTGATCCTATTTGCTAGGCTACAGATTTATCCACTGAATTCGTTATCGAGTTAGGTGCAGAAGTAGCCTGTATGGAATTCTGCTACAACCGGCAACATTCGTTACGTGGAGACACCTTCCTGTATTTCGCTTTCGTAACAAGAAAAGTTTTTCCAGTTTTACAGAACCAGGCGCTCAATTTGCTCGTCCTCGTTACAGCCATGGCGGTATCCACGGGAATTGTGGCACAAGTATATGTCGGATAGTCATATGTTGCAGTGACGGTGTCTCAAGGTATGTCTGAGCCTACTTGCTGTTTCCCGAACGGGTCAAGTTTGGGCCCTATACATGCCTGCATGGAGAGTGGGCCAATCCCCTGGGTCTCCAGATTGAAGGTTGCTGTCCTGTTTACTGTTCGTCTTCCTGAGTGGAATCGCTTGGCCCTTTGATTATTGCAGTGAAGTTCCAGTCTCAGCCAGTTGTCTGTTCTTGTTTGATGGCTGTCAGCGGAGGTCGGCTGTCGCTGTTTTGCTTGTTACCCTAGCAAGCTTATTATAATTACAACCACGACCTCAGTTTATTTTCATTTGAATTGAACTGGATTACATAGGTCAGATATCTTTCAGTGCGTTGACATTCCTAGCACTTGGGGATAGAAATACCTGGATAGTAGAGTTGTCTCTTTTGTGAACTGACAATATGAGCATTAAGCTGGATGCAACATCATCGATTTTAGTGATGTGTTTTTGACATTATTATATGAATATTTTTGTTGCGGTGAATATTGCTAAATTGTGTTCTTTTGGTAGTAAAATCTTTTCGTTTTGGAAATATTTTAGAGATAAATACTATAGATTAGAAAAATTGTTATTTTGAGAATTTAATACAGTTTACAGACCCGATGTCGACTAGAAAGAGACTATAATACTGAGAGCAGGTATCCTGTGTTCCACAAAAGTGAAATGGGTACCTGTATGCTCTGCTGTGAGGTAAATGTCTTTCCTAGAGAAGTTCTGTTCTGGTGGTTATATTGTTCGGAGTGAAAAGCCCACCAGTTAGTGCTTTACAGGACAGATTGATAAGCCTTTACCGTTAGAACGAGCTTTATGCTCATCTTTATGGTAGTTATAGAATTAGACGTTACATAATCTGGATTGGAGTAAGATGGAGGTTTGCTATGTACACATATGTTCTGCCTCTTGATGTTTGCCTCGCCCAACATATGTAGAGCTCATATGAAGTTGAAGCTATAGTAGGTTTTTCGCAGGGGTCTTGTGTTAGACCTAGTTTATTCCATTTCGCCGCGTACGTATGGAACGTTGCAAATAGTCCTTAGGGAGAACTTACTTGTAAGACGGGTTGCATTTTACACATTTTCCTATTCTCCATATGTTGTGTATAGTCTCATGTGACAGATATAGGTTGGATTGTTATGATACCCGTGTGCATATATATCCTACTCTGTGCATGTTGCGGATAGTGACATGTGACATATATAGGATGGTTTGTTATGGAGAGTTCATATGTTATACCCTGCTGTTTATAGTGTTATGTGGACACATGAGAGTAGGTAGTTAGTTGAATAAAGACAGCGGTAAAGCTAATGTTTACAAAGAGATATTGGATAATTGATAGAGAAATGGTAGCCAGGTGAGAGAAATTTTCTATGGTTGAGTACCCAGTGTGGTTTGTTACTACCCCAGCGGTTGTCCTTGATGAGAGAGTCGGAATATTCCGCATGCCAGAGTTATATTAATGGATTGGAGGAAAAAAATCTGTATGGATTGAACTGTTGAGTTTCTTATACACGACCAGTTTCAAAACCGATTGGTACACCTTGTGGGTCGGACTAATGTTGCGTTGGATAATGGAATACCCTTGATTAAGTATCTTTTTGAGAGTTTTCCTTTCAGTAAAAGTCTGCTTACGGGAGTGGAGATATCGACAATAGTACATGGAATGTAAGATAGATAACTCATCTGAGAAATGGAAAATTAGTATAAAATGAGTTATCTTCTAAACTAATTGATTTCGAGTACAGTTTTAGTAGTTTGAAAACTTTGAGAGTTGTACACGATGATGTGCAGGAGCAAAGTATGTATGGTTTACCATCAAAGAATAGTAGACAGCGATCTTTAAAACGTTAGAGAATGATTAAAACAGGACAACTGTGAGTCAGACACGGGGATGGATTTAGAATTGGTGATGTCATAAGCTGCAGTGCTGGATTTAGAGTTGATGAGGTTTTAAGCTGCAGTGCTGGATTTAGAGCTGATGAGGTGTTAATATGGATCGCCATATTTCCATGGTGGTGGAGTCTGCTAAAGAAGTACTGCACATCCCCCCTGCTGGTTAGCGTCACTCATCGCCGGAAAAATAGCCGCCCAAACCCACTCCCAATCCGACATGATGCTGTGTCTCAAGATCTTCAATGCGTCTACTGCAAGAACAGATAGAATAAGAAGAATTCATTCATTTTATTACTTGTGTTTATCTATGGCAACAAGACTTTCTGCTGCATCTTTTCCCTGTCTTATGAGCCATGTTACCAAAATCACTACTAACTAATAATGGAGATACAATGTGGGAAATTAAAAGGAGGACATCTGTCGCTCTTCAGAAAGTAAAACAAATAAAGAATCTGGAGAGAGGAGCAGACAGAACTACAAAAATAAGATGTTTATGGGCATGCATCTTTCCCATCACAACATATGCTTGTGAGACCTGGACACTTAACAAAACAGCTGAGAAATACATAAATGCCTTAGAATGTAAATGCTACAGAAGAGTTCTTCAAATATCGTGGACACAAAAAAGAACAAATATATCTATACTGCAAGAGCTTAATATTGAAGTAGGCTGGCTAGTAAAGAGGACTAAAGAGAGAAAACTTAAATATTTTGGACACATTAAACGTCATGATAATTTAGAGAAGACCGTATTGGAAGGATACATAATGGTAAAAAGAAAAAGAGGAAGACCAAAACGAAGATGGCTACAAGACATCGTTGACGATCTGCAAATGGATGTAGCAGCAGCAGGCCATCTTGCTCACAACCGAGAGGCCTACAGGAGAGCTGTTTGGGAGGCAAAGTTCCGCAAGGGACATGCAAATGAATGAATGAATGTACCTCGGGGCCATGATCAGACCTATACCTTGGGGCCATGATCAGCCCTATACCTCGGGGCCATGATCAGCCCTATACCTCGGTGCCATGATCAGACCTATACCTCGGTGCCATGATCAGACCTATACCTCGGTGCCATGATCAGCCCTATACCTCGGGGCCATGATCAGACCTATACCTCGGGGCCATGATCAGCCCTATACCTCGGGGCCATGATCAGCCCTATACCTCGGGGCCGTGATCAGCCCTATACCTCGGGGCCGTGATCAGCCCTATACCTCGGGGTCATGATCAGACCTATACCTCGGGGCCATGATCAGACCTATACCTCGGGGCCATGATCAGCCCTATACCTCGGGGCCATGATCAGACCTATACCTCGGGACCATGATCAGACCTATACCTCGGGGCCATGATCAGACCTATACCTCGGGGCCATGATCAGCCCTATACCTTCACTGAAAACTTGTACGGTCCTGCCTCGTGGCCGGCACTGTGTCAAGGCTGGAGAGAGTGCGCAGGTGCCTGGCGCACTTCCTTACAGACATTTTGGATTATAGCACTGGATTACGTATTTTCCAACACCTGGTGATTGCTGTTTTCACAGTTCTGATCCTATTTGCTAGGCTACAGGTTTATCCACTGCATTCGTTATCGAATTAGGTGCAGAATTAGCCTGTATGGAATTCTACTACAACCGGCAATATTCGTTACGTGGATTCACTTTCCTGTATTTAACTTCCATAAAGGTTTTTCCAGTTTTACAGATCCAATTTTGCTCGTCCTCGATACAACCAAGGCGGTATCCAGGGGAATTGTGGCACAAGTATGTGTCGAATAGTCACATGTTGCAGTGACGGTGTTTAAAGGTATGCCTGCTGTTAAATGCTTGCTGTTTCCTGATGGAGCCATGTTTGGGCCGGATACATGCATGCATGCTTGATTGAAGATGCTGTCCTGTTTGCTGTTTGCCCTGCCTGAGTGGAATCGCTTGGCCCTTTGATTATTGCAGTGAAGACTCGTTAGAACGAGCTTTATGCTTGCTAATTGGTAGTTATAGAATTAGACGTTACATAACTCGGATTGGAGTAAGATGGAGGTTTGCCATGTACACATATGTACTTCCTCATGATGTTTACCTCGCCTAACACATGTAGAGCTCATATGGAGTTGAGGCTATGGTAAGTTTATCGCAGGGATAGTGTGTTAGATCTAGTTTATTCCATTTAGCCCCGTACATATGGTACGTGGCATATAGTCCTTTGGGAGGACTTATTATAAGGCGGGTAGCCTTTTTCTATTCTGCGCATGTTGTGTATAGTCTCATGTGACAGATATAGGTTGGAGTGCTATGATACCCGTGTGCACATATACCATATTCTGTGCATGTTGCGGATAGCCACATGTGACAGATATAGGATGGTGTGTTATGGAGAGTGCATATGCTATACTCTGCTGCTTATGGTGTTAGGTAGACACATGAGAGTCGGTAGTTAGTTGAATAAAGACAGCGGTAAAGCTAATGTCTACAAAGAGATATTGGATAATTGATAGAGAAATGGTAGCCAGGTGAGAGAAACTTTCTATGTTTGAGTACACAGTGTGGTTTGTTACTACCCTAGCGGTTTCCCTTGATGAGAAAGTCGGAATATTCCCCATGCCGGAGTTATATTAATGAAGTGGAGAAAAAAAAATATGTATGGATTGATCTGTTCAGTTCCTTATACCCGACCAGTTTCAAAACCGATTGGTACACCTTGTTTGTCGGATTAAGGTTGCGTTGGATAGTGGAATATCCTTGATGAAATATCTTTTTGAGAGTTTTCCTTTCAGTAAAAGTCTGGTTAAGGGAGGGGAGATATCGACAATAGTATATAGAATGTAAGAATGTCAGAAAGATAACTTATCTGAGAATTGGGAAATTAATATAAAATGAGCTATCTTCTAAAGTAACCAACTGTTTGTGAGTAGAGTCCATTTGTTTGTTTCAATTTCACGTGATTCATGGTTAGGGTATAACAGGAAAAATGTCAGGTAAGAGAGAAATCATATGACTAAAGGACAGTTTTGTTTTGCGTATCGTCTGGGATAGACGTAGGTTAGTCTGTTGGAAATGTAGATGTTTAGTGAAACAGATGTAGAATACACTGTATTAGTATGTTCTGATGGTATATTCTCTACATGATTATGATGAAAGAAATGTTAATTGTAATCAAATAAATGACACATTTCTTGCTGTATGATCTATGTGTCTCCAGTGGTATGAAACAGTGCTCCTTTTTGTTGTTTCGTTTGTTTGTTTTTCTAATATTGTGGGCACTAACATTTGATTTCGGGTACAGTTTTAGTAGTTTGAAAACTTTGAGAGTTGCACACGATGATGTGCAGGAGCAAAGTATGTATGGTTTGCCATCAAAGAATAGTAGACAGCGATCTTCTAAAACGTTAGAGAATGAGTAAAACAGGACAACTGTGAGTCAGACATAGGGATGGATTTAGAATTGATGATGTCATAAGCTGCAGGTGCTGGATCTAGAGTTGATGAGGTTTTAATATGGATCGCCATATTTCCATGGTGGTGGAGTCTGCTAAAGAAGTGCTGCACATCCTTTCTGCAGATTAGCTTCACTCAGCGATGGAAAAATAACCGCCGAAACCCACTCCCAATCCGACAAGATGCTGTGCCTCAAGATCTTCATTGCATCTACTGCAAGAACAGGTAGAATAAGAAGAATTCATCCATTTCATTATTTATGTTTATCTATGGCAACAAGACTTTCTCTTACACCTTTTCTCTTACTGCAAAACTCCACATCGAGCCTAGTGTGGAAAAACTAACAATAAATCCCAAATATTAAACTAAAATCTTAAATCTTTAACATCCTAAATCTTTAACTTAAATCCAAAATCTTAAACTTAAATCCAAAATCTGAAACTAAAATCCTAAATCTTTAACTTAAATCCTAAGACTGGTTGGCTGAAGTCAAAGTAGGGGCATACAGTAATGGACAGAGATGAAATAATGGCAAGATGGTGTGAATACATTAGAGAACTCCATGAGAACAATAGAAGCAAAATAGATTTACGAAATGATAATAAAGGGTCTCCCATATTAAAAGCAGAAGTGGGAGAAGCCATCAAACACATGAAGAACAACAAAGCACCAGGACCAGATAAAATCACCAAGGAAGAATTGGAAGCATTAGGAAAGCTTGGCATGGAAATAATTACGAGATTGTTGAATGACATCTATAACAGTAACTATGTCCCATCAGACAATACCAAAGAAAAAAGGTGCAGTTGAATGTGAAAACCATCGAATCATTAGTCTTATGAGACAGGTTACCAAAATCCTGCTTCGTATTGTCATGAGAAGAGTCAGAGACAAAATAAAACCAGAAATCTCTGAAGAACAGCGTGGCTTCGTCGAAGGAAAAGGCACAAGTAATACCATATATATATATATATATATATATATATATATATATATATATATATATATATATATATATATAACTTTGATGGAAAGGTCAGTAGAAGTAAAGACGGACCGGTAGTTATGCTTAATAGACTACTGTAAAGTATTCGATAAAATGAGACACAAAGAAATTGTAAGAATGCCGGAAGACATCAACATAGGTGGGAAAGATCTGAAAATCATTAAAAATATATATTGGCAGCAATCAACAACAATGAGAGCATTCCAAATAGGAGCATTCCAAATAGGAGGATTCCAAGACATAAAATTGGAAGTGTGACAAGGATGTGTTCTATCTACCGACCTCTTCTTCTTGTACAGCGAAAAAATAATGAGGAATATAGAGAGCTTACCAGGAATATCAGTTGGAGGGTACAACCTTAACAACTTAGATATGCAGACGACACAGTTCTGATTGCTAAAAGTGAAGGGGAGCTACAGGCTCTTCTGGACATTGTGGTTAGTGAAAGTAAAAATAAAGGTCCCAGCCTGAATGAAAAGAAAACTGAAGTGATGGTCATCTCAAAGAAAAGAATTCCACCAAAATGTAGCATTACCATCGATGGCACAAATCTGAAACAAGTTGATAGATTCAAGTATTTAGGAACAATTATATCAACATATGGGAAATGTCACAATGAAATAAAAAGCATACGTTCTCAGGCCATGTCAGCATTCCAGAAAATGAGAAACATCTTGTGCAACAGATCTATATCAATGGAAACAAGATTCCGAGTACTTAAATGTTACATCGAGCCAATTTTGTTTTATGGATGTGAAGCATAGTCCATGAATAAGAGAGTACAGCGAGAAATGGAGGCCATGGAAATGTGGTTCATAAGAAGGATGATGAAGGTACCATGGACAACTAAGAAAACCAATGAAGATGTCTTAAGAGAGGCTGGAGTTAAAAGGCAAATTACAGCAAAGATCAGAGAGAGACAAGCGAGATTTGTATGACATTTTATGAGAAGAGGAAAATTGGAACACAATGTGGCAAGTGGAAAAATTGAGGGAAGAAGAGACAGAGGAAGACAGAGAGAGAAGTTATTGGATGGGTTGTCAGTGTCTAAGGAAATAAATTTTTGTTTCGATTTTAAAACAGAAGAAGATAATGTGGGAATTATACACATCATTTGGAAAGCTGTAATTGAAAGATTAAAAATTCCTGCGCTGTCTGAAATCATGTACAAATAACTACTACAAATATTCTTCTAGAAAAGCTGGCTAAATTGTCTATGATTTAGAATAATCGACCTACAGATATGCGCTAATTTCTTAATCGAATTCATCATACGATTTGACTACATTTCAAACAAATTTCACGTGTTATCCGAAATGCAGGAATTCAGACAGGAACTTTATGAATAATTTAGAGCAGTCCGCCATTTTACCTTTGTTCAGACGACAGATATCACACTGAATAATAAAATAGACCAAATGTGTATTCAGAATATTTTGTAGGAAGTTAAATCCCGGATAGATAAGGCAAAGGCAGCTTTTTATGACGTGAAGAAGACAGTAGAAAATAAGAACACGTCCCTAAGAGTGAGGAAAAGAGTATTAGAGTGTTGTATAGTGCCAGTATTGCTATATGGTTGTGGGACTTGGCCATTCAATAAAAAGATGACAAAGAAACTGGGAGCTACATAGATTTGGCTTTGGAGAAGGATGTAACAAATGCTCTAGGCAGACAGAAAGGCAAACAAAGAGATCCTCAGAAAAATTTCAGAACAACGTAAACTTGTTAAAATTATAAGAAGAAAGACAATCAAAACTTTGTGGTCATGTCATGATAAGACAGAAGCTGGAGAACCTAGTACTTACTGAAAAATTCAAGGGAAAAAGAAGGAGAGGAAAACTAGGAGAAAAAAATATCTTAGTGGACTGAGTAAGTGGCATGGAAAAAGAAAAGCATCTGCACTAGTCAGAAACACGACTAGCGCAGTGGTTAGAGCACTCGTCTAGTAACCGAATGGTCCAGGATTAGAATCCCCAGCTGAGCGGGATTTTTTTTTCTGACCAATACGGCCTCGGGGTTCACCCAGCCTGGGAAAATAGATACCAGAGAAATCTGGGAAGGTAAAGAGGTCAGGCGTGATACTGACCACATCAGACTTTCATCTGCCGAAGGTCATGGAAAATACGGGCAAAACACCGTATTCCGCAATATGCCTTAATGGCATGGAAACGGGAATATTAACTTTTACCTTTTACCAATTACAGTACAAGATGAAGAAGCGTGATCACCAAATAATAATAATAATAATACGTGTTACAATAATAATATTATTAATAATAATATTAATAATAATAATAACCATGAGCTTAAAGGTTCGACTTTCATCTTTCGCTTAATCTTTGAAATAGCTATATTTGTCTCCTCCTCTTCTTCCTCTTCTTCTCCTTCGTCCTCCTTCTTTAACTCAAACTTTCTTCATTATTTACTTGCTTGTAACTATACGCCTCCATAAATAACCAGCACTCTCTCAACCCATGACTCGCCAGACATCAAGTACTAAAATGACATTTTGGAAAAGTAACTTTTTAGATATCGTTATAAATTATTTTAATGTTTGTTAAAAGTTATATGTTAGAAGATTTGTACTAAAAATGTTTTTTAAATATGTCTGTGTGTGCTTGTATGTGTGTGTGAGAATTATTTTTTTAAGTCAATTACTTCTTCTCTTTTACTTTAAATGTAATATTTTAATCTTACACTGTTTTTTCCCTAATGTAACTTGTCTACTTGTATTAAATCGAGTGTGTGGGAAGAATGAAAGATGGAGTGATGAAGAGTAGAATGTAAGACGGGCCTTCAGTCCAGTTCTTTACACTCTAAAAGTAAAGAACATTCACTCATTCATTCATCTTCTTCTTTTTCTTCTTCTTTCTGTGAGCCGGATGTTCTCCGCAGTAGATGCGGTGAAGATTTTGAGGCACAACATAGTGTCGGATTGAGAGTGGGTTACAGCGGTTATTTTATTTTTCAGTCTCGAAGTGGAGATAAAAAGCAACGGGATGTACAGTGTCTCTTTAGCAGGCTCCAC
>CM019698.1:6751028-6800700 GCA_009760885.1 Achatina immaculata
CTGGATCACTGCGTTATCCAATCATCATAATATGTATTAAACAATGATGTCTTTCAGCCGTTTATATCGAAGTGATTATCAAATTTTGTCTGGAAGAGACCAGTTATACAATTTAAATTTTGTTTATCACATACAAACTTTTTGCCATGACACCCTGAATATTTCGTGAAAACGCTTATTTATCGTCTATTGAATGATAACATCAATTCCATTTTAAAATGTATTGCCAAAGGTTTAAATAAACATTCTTCACTCAATTTCCCTTCCTCACCCTTTTTCCTTTACTATAAATTAAATGTACTTTCTCTATCCAGTCTCTGTGATTCTACTGACAATGGTCTTATCAAGGTTAAGAGGTCTCATTAAGTAGAAATTTATACAACTATTTTTTTTTTACGTAATTACTCTCATTACTTAATTGTCTGACCTTATATACATATATATAACATATGTATATATATATATATATATATATATATATATATAACAAACTACAGAATAAAACCACAGAGAAGAGTAGTTATTTTAAAAATATAGGTTAAACCCCTTTAATTTTTTTTCACAGTAAAGTTAAGAGTTAATGGAGAATGGTTCCTGACATAACTTTTGGATTATATCCTTGTACATACAAGACAATAATCACAGGAAAGAAAGGAAAGATATGTTCTGTTTCAAGGAAAGAAAAAAATAAAGCTTCAGTTTGTAAGTGCATAGAACCTTGCAAAGCGTGTCCAAACTTTAGTCAAACATTTCCGGTCCCTTCGCTGTTTGGAAAATGGCTTCACCGCAGTCAAGACGTTACCATGTCTGCTTGACCTCTGCACCCCCCCCCCCCCAATTATTACCTAAGAACGGGTGTCGCAGTCAGCAGACACTCCAGGTATGGTAGATTTCCTACAGTTATACCCAGGCAGGGGTCGTCTGGTTTACTCTTTCCGTAACTTTCAATGGATGTAGTGGCCAGTGGATGTTTAACGTGAGCAGTTATGTCCACGGACACTCAGTTTCACTACCTAGAAAACAGGGAAATTTATTGCTGGAGGACTGGCGGGGAAGAATGAACGTTCCTACAACTTCTAGTGGTATTCGAACCTGCAATCTCCGGGACCCGAGGCGAATGTCTAATCACTAGACAAGGCGGCCCCTCACACCCGTCCACACTCACCCTTCCCCTCCCCTCCCCTCCGCTCTCCTCTGTATTAAACGCCTGACTTCAGTAAAAGTACATGGCTGGAGTTTGCAGAAAATCAGACAAGTTCAGTTCAGTTCAATTCAGTTCAGTTTAGTTCAGTTTAGTGTAGTTCCGTTTAGTTTAGCACGGGTTTCGGCATCATAGCAAATTAGAATATCCCATAATTGCTCCGCCGACTGTGTCACTGACATCTCCCATGTCATGTCCACGCACAATGATGAAATGTGATCCGTGCACGATGAATGCATACATCTCCCCAAATGTCCTCAGCGGGGAGGCACTCACAGCCACCTCTAAGCAGCTGTACGTCTCCCAACCTTCCAAAGAACACAGCGGAATGCATCAGCCATGTTTTATCAATGACCGATCGCTGGCATGGAAATCCATACGCCACTGAAAGTCACAATTCACAGTGATGCATCGGGCACTTAACTCAGTAGCCATGGCACCAAACCGGGCTCCCAACCAACAACACAACGAAACTCACGCTGAGAAAGGCAAGCAAAAGCACAATCAGCATCGGTCACATTCGCCATTCCGCTATGTTGGAACCGGTAGCCGATCAGACAAGATATCTACTTAACTCTATTACTTCAAAACAATGCCGGCAGTATTGTAAGATCTTGCACACATATCAGTGCTTACTTAGAGCGACATTTAGACAAATTCTAAAGTTAAAGTAGCACATGTTAACACAAGCCATATTCTTTTTAAATTATAAAGTAACTCCTTCTAGTTTATTTCTACCAAAAAATTCTCATCAAATTTCATTCAACAGAAAGGATGTTGAGCAATAGAGGGCACCTGGGCAAGAGGAGAAAAAAAACAAAGGACAGGCATTTGTGGAAAACCCTTGCGGAAGCCCCATGTGCCCTGGGAACTTAAGGTTCAGAGAGAGAGAGAGAGAGAGAGAGAGAGAGAGAGAGAGAGAGAACGTGGAACATAATTCTGAAGGGAAAGAGTTAAGCTTTCTATTCTGCAGTAGTTTTTCGATTTCGAGGTAAATGTAATTAAAAGTATCGATATTCATTGTGCACATGAGAAAAATCGCAACGACCTGGAGCTGATTCTTCTTCTTCTTCTTGTTTTTCATCTTCTTCTACTTCGTCTTCGTTTTCGTCTTTCTTGTTCTTTTTCTTCTTCTTCATCGTTTTTGTCTTATTTTTCTTCTTCTTCGCTTTCTTCTTCGTTTTCGTCGTGTTCTTCTTCTTCGTGGTCTTCTTCTTCTTCATCTTCTTCAGCGTTCGAGGAAGCTTGGTCATGCTATAAGTCAAGCCCCGTCACCCTGACAAAGTCCGTCTTCTTCTCCAGGCTTGAGGGTGAGCCCACATAGCTTCTCTTTCTGCTCCACTCCCTTGTTCCAGATCTGTGCTCAGAAATTTCAGTAGGTCGACAAGCTTGCATTATATATTTTGATACCAAAGCCACAGGGACCCTCACTTGCGTATGCTAATTTCAGGTGACAGAGATGGTTTAGAAGACTGCAGTAACCAACTCCCAGTCAAAAGATTGCAGTTTGCTGCTATCCCTGTAGTTGATGAATGGAGTTTTTGTTTTGATTCTGTTTCCATGTTTGTTTTCCATGTTGGTGTTTTGTTTGTTCCAGTTTGCGCCCTGGCCTGGAGAGGGCATCTACTTCTTCATTTCCATCCAGGCTGTGTCAGATTTTCAAAGAAAAAAATGCACTGCCGTAGCATGGCTCTAAATTTTGAGTTAAAGTTGTAGTAGATACAGATGTTGAGCCCAGAACTGATGTAATTGTACGTAGAATTTGTCACGACACTGATCGTGTATGTGAACTTCAAAGTGCCGTAAGCATGAAACTCTGATTCTACAGCTGCAGCCATAGCAACTACTGACGTGAAGAGTATACCAATAACAAGAGCCGTGACCACCAACGTTACTGATTGGACAATTCTGATTTCTTTCTTGCCCAAAACGTTCTTTGATTGGTCATTTTTTCTTCTTATGCTTTCAGTTTGATTATAATGGGAAGAAGACTTCGGTTTTTCGACTGTAATTTTAGTTGTTGTCATATATGACTCTCCCGAACTGACCAGGTGCTTTCGTGTATTGGAAGCCTGTATTAATTTCAAAACGAGGACAACGAGGCATATTATGTTAACTACTAAGGCTATGTTAGGAAGAACTTCTCGATTCAAGACATAATACAACATATGTGGTACTTCAGAAGTGTTCAGGATAATGTAGCTGAAGTTTGTTAGTTGGTCGCTCTTACGGAGAAGTGAGAGACTGGCAAATAGTGGGATTCTAAATATAACAGACATCACAAATATGGTGGTTATGGTCTTTGCCGATAGCTTTCTTGTAAATATGGTTCTAAACTGGAATGCAATAGCGACTGAGCAGCACCTGGCAAAGGCTATAAACGTTATGATACACAAAGACACCTCAAAGAATGTGTTCTCTAAGATATAAACTAGAGCCGGGAAATATCTCATATCCCAAAGATTCACGATGCAATAGCCAGAAATCATAGCTGAACAGAAAAGCCAGACCAAATCCGAAAGTGATAACGCGAAGAAAGGCATGCAGATTGAATCATTCAAGCCGATCCTGGCATATACGACAACGTTAATTGTATTTGTCAAGATGCCAAAAAGGATGAAGACAGGACAAATAACATATGAAGAGAGAGAGGTAAATACTGCATAATCAGAGGCACTGACGAGGTCTTTCCTTCCAGATACTGTAAACTGTTCCATGGCTGCCATTGAAATTTAAACCGACTAGACAAACTCCAATAGTATAATATAGTGTCCTATAGTTTATTTTGGTATCTCTCTTCTAGGTTTTTACATAAACTTTTGTTAACAAAGACGTAACTCTTGAAGTTAAACATTCTTCAAATTTTTGTTTTTAAAGTTACGAAATTATTTCATCATTTTATATCAAACATAAATTAGCGATTTCCTACGTCAAAGTAAAACGGAGTGGAAAAGAAAGATAATTCTAGTTTTTAACCTATGCGTAATAAAAGAGTTATCCTTCCCTGAAGAAAGCCAAAACTTGGGGTTTCGATTTTACAAACAGAACAGATGTATCGATATCAGTGATGTTATAATAGACCACATAAGGAGATGTTATACAATATTAACGTGAGAATTATACACATAATTTTGGGGGCTCTAAATTAAAGAGTCAATGTTCCTGTGCTTGCCTGAAGTCGTGTGCAAATGGCTACTACAAAAATTATTCTAGAAAAGCTTGGCTAAATTATCTGTATGTTAGAATAATCGATCCACAGTCATGCTCTAGTTTCCTCCTCGAATCCATCATTATGTGTAATCCAGGATTTCAGACAGGAACTTTACGAATAATTTGAAGCAGTTGGCCATTTTACCTTTGTTCAGATGGCAGATATCTTACTGAGTAATAAAATAGACCAAAGGTGTAATCAAAATAATTTGTTGGAAATAAAATCAAGAATAGGTAAGGCAAAGGCAGTTTTTTTATATGACATGAAGAAGATACTAAGAAATAAAGATGTCCCTAAAGGTAACAAAAAAGTATTACAGTGATATATATAGAGCCATATATTGCTATATGGTTACCGTGCTATATATAGAGCAATACTGCCACATGCTTGTGAAGCTGGCCTAGTCAACAAAAAGGTTACAAATACACTGGAAGAAACAAGGATATAGGCTTAGGGAAAGAACCAACAAATACACTGGAAGAAACAAGGATATAGGCTTAGGGAAAGAACCAACAAATACACTGGAAGAAACAAGGATATAGGCTTAGGGAAAGAACCAACAAATACACTGGAAGAAACAAGGATATAGGCTTAGGGAAAGAACCAACAAATACACTGGAAGAAACAAGGATATAGGCTTAGGGAAAGAACCAACAAATACACTGGAAGAAACAAGGATATAGGCTTAGGGAAAGAACCAACAAATACACTGGAAGAAACAAGGATATAGGCTTAGGGAAAGAACCAACAAATACACTGGAAGAAACAAGGATATAGGCTTAGGGAAAGAACCAACAAAAACACTGGAAGAAACAGGGATATAGGCTTAGGGAAAGAAAACACACTGGGAACACATTGATACAGGCTTAGTTAAAGAACCAAGAAATACACTGCAAGAAACAGGAATATGGGCTTGGGGAAAGACCTAACAAATACAATGAACAGACAGAAAAACAAATTAAAAGTTCCTCATATAAGTTTCAGAACAACTAAGATTAATTAGAATGATAAGGAAAAAGATAATCAAAATTTCTTGGACATATCATGAGAAGGTAGAAGTTAGAGAACCTAGTAATTGCTGGAAAATTCTATGGAAAAAGAAGAAGAGAAAGGCAAAGAAAAAAAAAAGATCTCAGTGGAGTGACCAAGTGTCAAGGAAAAAGGAAAGCATCTGTATTAATCGGAAACACCAATGACCGTACAAGATGGAGAAGCATGATCATACGACAGGCAAATAATAACAATAACAATAATTATCGAAAAACCCTGAACAGAAGACGTTCATTATGTATAGTTCGGTTTTCATTTTTTCCCCTTTAATCTTCGCTATTTAATCTTCAAAATAATCATATTGAGTTCTTTTCTCACATCTGATTCCTCTACTTCTCCTCCTCCTGCTCTTCTTCTTATTATTTTGTGATGTGATGTTTTCCTTGTGGATCCATGGAAACTTTCATTGAGACTGTAAGTTGGCTCTATATTACATCATGTTGTATGTCTGTTATCCTGTCTGAGAGTGATTGTTGTTCACTCCCTCCCTATATGGCGAACTGGTTCTTGTCAGGGAGAGGGGCAGCTTGTTCGTCTGTATACTCAATATTTTGTCACATTCTTACTTATCATGGCCCATTCTCTCCATAATAAACATGTGTTCTTACTGTTATCAAACTGGGTGTCTAGTTGTTCTCAAACTGTTGAAATCTGACTGTCTTTATGTACACATTTCAATTTCTAAAATGGAGACGGGAAACCAAATTAATACGGTTTCGACCTGCATCAGCGGTCCTAGTATAACTGGTGCTCGCGACTGGCACTGTCTTTCACGGTCGACAACAACAACAACAACAACAACAACAACAACAACAGGAACATCAGCGATGACACTGCTTTCGTTAATGGTGAGTTTAGGGGCTTTTGTACATGTTCTACATTACTCCTTCGTAATGCCGAGGCTAGACATTTTCTTTCATGTCCACACTCGCTTCTATGCACTGAAATTTTTTAAACTTTATTATTAAAAAAAAAACTGATTCGAGGATTACAGGCCTCATACCAATGCTCGTTTAGGGCTGCACTCAGAAAAAGGTTGGGAACTGGTAGTCCAGATTATGTAATAACTAAGTAATATCTATACAACTTCCAACGATTTTCGCTACACATTATAAGACAATTCAGTTTGCAACATTTCCTGGCCAAATGTTTTAATCGAGGCCACAATCAGCCCTATACATCGAGTCCATGATCAGCCCTATACCTTGGGGCCATGATCAGCCCTATACATCGAGTCCATGATCAGCCCTATACCTCGGGGCCATGATCAGCCCTATACCTCGGGGCCATGATCAGCCCTATACCTCGAGTCCATGATCAGCCCTATAACTTGGGTATATGATCAGCCCTATACCACGGGTCCATGATCAGCCCTATACCTTGGGGACATGATCAGCCCTATACATCGAGTCCATGACCAGCCCTATACCTTGGGGACATGATCAGCCCTATACATCGAGTCCATGATCAGCCCTATACCTTGGGGACATGGTCAGCCCTATACCTCGAGTCCATGACCAGCCCTATACCTTGGGGACATGATCAGCCCTATACATCGAGTCCATGACCAGCCCTATACATCGAGTCCATGACCAGCCCTATACATCGAGTCCATGACCAGCCCTATACCTTGGGGACATGATCAGCCCTATACATCGAGTCCATGACCAGCCCTATACCTTGGGTCCATGACCAGCCCTATACCTCGGGACCATGGTCAGCCCTATACATCGAGTCCATGATCAGCCCTATACATCGAGTCCATGATCAGCCCTATACCTTGGGGACATGATCAGCCCTATACCTCGGGTCCAGGATCAGCCCTATACCTCGGGGCCATGATCAGCCCTATACCTCGGGACCATGATCAGACCTATACCTCGGGGCCATGATCAGACCTATACCTTGGGGCCATGATCAGCCCTATACCTCGGGGCCATGATCAGCCCTATACCTCGGTGCCATGATCAGACCTATACCTCGGTGCCATGATCAGACCTATACCTCGGGGCCATGATCAGCCCTATACCTCGGGGCCGTGATCAGCCCTATACCTCGGGGCCGTGATCAGCCCTATACCTCGGGTCCATGATCAGCCCTATACCTCGGGTCCATGATCAGCCCTATACCTCGGGTCCATGACCAGCCCTATACCTCGAGTCCATGATCAGCCCTATACATCGAGTCCATGATCAGCCCTATACCTTGGGTCCATGACCAGCCCTATACCTCGGGACCATGGTCAGCCCTATACATCGAGTCCATGATCAGTCCTATACATCGAGCCCATGATCAGCCCTATACCTCGGGACCATGGTCAGCCCTATACCTCGGGTCCATGACCAGCCCTATACCTCGAGTCCATGACCAGCCCTATACCTTGGGGACATGATCAGCCCTATACATCGAGTCCATGATCAGCCCTATACCTTGGGGACATGATCAGCCCTATACCTCGGGACCATGGTCAGCCCTATACCTTGGGTCCATGACCAGCCCTATACCTCGAGTCCATGACCAGCCCTATACCTTGGGGACATGATCAGCCCTATACATCGAGTCCATGATCAGCCCTATACCTTGGGGACATGATCAGCCCTATACCTCGGGACCATGGTCAGCCCTATACCTCGGGTCCATGACCAGCCCTATACCTCGAGTCCATGACCAGCCCTATACCTTGGGGACATGATCAGCCCTATACATTGAGTCCATGACCAGCCCTATACATCGAGTCCATGACCAGCCCTATACATCGAGTCCATGATCAGCCCTATACCTTGGGGACATGATCAGCCCTATACCTCGGGACCATGGTCAGCCCTATACCTTGGGTCCATGACCAGCCCTATACCTCGAGTCCATGACCAGCCCTATACCTTGGGGACATGATCAGCCCTATACATCGAGTCCATGATCAGCCCTATACCTTGGGGACATGATCAGCCCTATACCTCGGGACCATGGTCAGCCCTATACCTCGGGTCCATGACCAGCCCTATACCTCGAGTCCATGACCAGCCCTATACCTTGGGGACATGATCAGCCCTATACATTGAGTCCATGACCAGCCCTATACATCGAGTCCATGACCAGCCCTATACATCGAGTCCATGACCAGCCCTATACCTTGGGTCCATGACCAGCCCTATACCTCGGGACCATGGTCAGCCCTATACATCGAGTCCATGATCAGCCCTATACATCGAGTCCATGATCAGCCCTATACCTTGGGGACATGATCAGCCCTATACCTCGGGTCCATGATCAGCCCTATACCTCGGGGCCATGATCAGCCCTATACCTCGGGACCATGATCAGACCTATACCTCGGGGCCATGATCAGACCTATACCTTGGGGCCATGATCAGCCCTATACCTCGGGGCCATGATCAGCCCTATACCTCGGTGCCATGATCAGACCTATACCTCGGTGCCATGATCAGACCTATACCTCGGTGCCATGATCAGCCCTATACCTCGGGGCCATGATCAGACCTATACCTCGGGGCCATGATCAGCCCTATACCTCGGGGCCATGATCAGCCCTATACCTCGGGGCCGTGATCAGCCCTATACCTCGGGGCCGTGATCAGCCCTATACCTCGGGGTCATGATCAGACCTATACCTCGGGGCCATGATCAGACCTATACCTCGGGGCCATGATCAGCCCTATACCTCGGGGCCATGATCAGACCTATACCTCGGGACCATGATCAGACCTATACCTCGGGGCCATGATCAGACCTATACCTCGGGGCCATGATCAGCCCTATACCTTCACTGAAAACTTGTACGGTCCTGCCTCGTGGCCGGCACTGTGTCAAGGCTGGAGAGAGTGCGCAGGTGCCTGGCGCACTTCCTTACAGACATTTTGGATTATAGCACTGGATTACGTATTTTCCAACACCTGGTGATTGCTGTTTTCACAGTTCTGATCCTATTTGCTAGGCTACAGGTTTATCCACTGCATTCGTTATCGAATTAGGTGCAGAATTAGCCTGTATGGAATTCTACTACAACCGGCAATATTCGTTACGTGGATTCACTTTCCTGTATTTAACTTCCATAAAGGTTTTTCCAGTTTTACAGATCCAATTTTGCTCGTCCTCGATACAACCAAGGCGGTATCCAGGGGAATTGTGGCACAAGTATGTGTCGAATAGTCACATGTTGCAGTGACGGTGTTTAAAGGTATGCCTGCTGTTAAATGCTTGCTGTTTCCTGATGGAGCCATGTTTGGGCCGGATACATGCATGCATGCTTGATTGAAGATGCTGTCCTGTTTGCTGTTTGCCCTGCCTGAGTGGAATCGCTTGGCCCTTTGATTATTGCAGTGAAGACTCGTTAGAACGAGCTTTATGCTTGCTAATTGGTAGTTATAGAATTAGACGTTACATAACTCGGATTGGAGTAAGATGGAGGTTTGCCATGTACACATATGTACTTCCTCATGATGTTTACCTCGCCTAACACATGTAGAGCTCATATGGAGTTGAGGCTATGGTAAGTTTATCGCAGGGATAGTGTGTTAGATCTAGTTTATTCCATTTAGCCCCGTACATATGGTACGTGGCATATAGTCCTTTGGGAGGACTTATTATAAGGCGGGTAGCCTTTTTCTATTCTGCGCATGTTGTGTATAGTCTCATGTAGGTAGACACATGAGAGTCGGTAGTTAGTTGAATAAAGACAGCGGTAAAGCTAATGTCTACAAAGAGATATTGGATAATTGATAGAGAAATGGTAGCCAGGTGAGAGAAACTTTCTATGTTTGAGTACACAGTGTGGTTTGTTACTACCCTAGCGGTTTCCCTTGATGAGAAAGTCGGAATATTCCCCATGCCGGAGTTATATTAATGAAGTGGAGAAAAAAAAATATGTATGGATTGATCTGTTCAGTTCCTTATACCCGACCAGTTTCAAAACCGATTGGTACACCTTGTTTGTCGGATTAAGGTTGCGTTGGATAGTGGAATATCCTTGATGAAATATCTTTTTGAGAGTTTTCCTTTCAGTAAAAGTCTGGTTAAGGGAGGGGAGATATCGACAATAGTATATAGAATGTAAGAATGTCAGAAAGATAACTTATCTGAGAATTGGGAAATTAATATAAAATGAGCTATCTTCTAAAGTAACCAACTGTTTGTGAGTAGAGTCCATTTGTTTGTTTCAATTTCACGTGATTCATGGTTAGGGTATAACAGGAAAAATGTCAGGTAAGAGAGAAATCATATGACTAAAGGACAGTTTTGTTTTGCGTATCGTCTGGGATAGACGTAGGTTAGTCTGTTGGAAATGTAGATGTTTAGTGAAACAGATGTAGAATACACTGTATTAGTATGTTCTGATGGTATATTCTCTACATGATTATGATGAAAGAAATGTTAATTGTAATCAAATAAATGACACATTTCTTGCTGTATGATCTATGTGTCTCCAGAAGCATGAAACAGTGCTTCTCTATGTTTTTTTTGTTTTTTTTGTTCGTTTGTTTGTTTTTCTAATATTGTGGGCACTAACATTTGATTTCGGGTACAGTTTTAGTAGTTTGAAAACTTTGAGAGTTGCACACGATGATGTGCAGGAGCAAAGTATGTATGGTTTGCCATCAAAGAATAGTAGACAGCGATCTTTAAAACGTTAGAGAATGAGTAAAACAGGACAACTGTGAGTCAGACATAGGGATGGATTTAGAATTGATGATGTCATAAGCTGCAGGTGCTGGATCTAGAGTTGATGAGGTTTTAATATGGATCGCCATATTTCCATGGTGGTGGAGTCTGCTAAAGAAGTGCTGCACATCCTTTCTGCAGATTAGCTTCACTCAGCGATGGAAAAATAACCGCCGAAACCCACTCCCAATCCGACAAGATGCTGTGCCTCAAGATCTTCATTGCATCTACTGCAAGAACAGGTAGAATAAGAAGAATTCATCCATTTCATTATTTATGTTTATCTATGGCAACAAGACTTTCTCTTACACCTTTTCTCTTACTGCAAAACTCCACATCGAGCCTAGTGTGGAAAAACTAACAATAAATCCCAAATATTAAACTAAAATCTTAAATCTTTAACATCCTAAATCTTTAACTTAAATCCAAAATCTTAAACTTAAATCCAAAATCTGAAACTAAAATCCTAAATCTTTAACTTAAATCCTAAGACTGGTTGGCTGAAGTCAAAGTAGGGGCATACAGTAATGGACAGAGATGAAATAATGGCAAGATGGTGTGAATACATTAGAGAACTCCATGAGAACAATAGAAGCAAAATAGATTTACGAAATGATAATAAAGGGTCTCCCATATTAAAAGCAGAAGTGGGAGAAGCCATCAAACACATGAAGAACAACAAAGCACCAGGACCAGATAAAATCACCAAGGAAGAATTGGAAGCATTAGGAAAGCTTGGCATGGAAATAATTACGAGATTGTTGAATGACATCTATAACAGTAACTATGTCCCATCAGACAATACCAAAGAAAAAAGGTGCAGTTGAATGTGAAAACCATCGAATCATTAGTCTTATGAGACAGGTTACCAAAATCCTGCTTCGTATTGTCATGAGAAGAGTCAGAGACAAAATAAAACCAGAAATCTCTGAAGAACAGCGTGGCTTCGTCGAAGGAAAAGGCACAAGTAATACCATATATATATATATATATATATATATATATATATTATATATATATATATATATATAATATATATATATATATATATATATATATATTATATATATATATATATAACTTTGATGGAAAGGTCAGTAGAAGTAAAGACGGACCGGTAGTTATGCTTAATAGACTACTGTAAAGTATTCGATAAAATGAGACACAAAGAAATTGTAAGAATGCCGGAAGACATCAACATAGGTGGGAAAGATCTGAAAATCATTAAAAATATATATTGGCAGCAATCAACAACAATGAGAGCATTCCAAATAGGAGCATTCCAAATAGGAGGATTCCAAGACATAAAATTGGAAGTGTGACAAGGATGTGTTCTATCTACCGACCTCTTCTTCTTGTACAGCGAAAAAATAATGAGGAATATAGAGAGCTTACCAGGAATATCAGTTGGAGGGTACAACCTTAACAACTTAGATATGCAGACGACACAGTTCTGATTGCTAAAAGTGAAGGGGAGCTACAGGCTCTTCTGGACATTGTGGTTAGTGAAAGTAAAAATAAAGGTCCCAGCCTGAATGAAAAGAAAACTGAAGTGATGGTCATCTCAAAGAAAAGAATTCCACCAAAATGTAGCATTACCATCGATGGCACAAATCTGAAACAAGTTGATAGATTCAAGTATTTAGGAACAATTATATCAACATATGGGAAATGTCACAATGAAATAAAAAGCATACGTTCTCAGGCCATGTCAGCATTCCAGAAAATGAGAAACATCTTGTGCAACAGATCTATATCAATGGAAACAAGATTCCGAGTACTTAAATGTTACATCGAGCCAATTTTGTTTTATGGATGTGAAGCATAGTCCATGAATAAGAGAGTACAGCGAGAAATGGAGGCCATGGAAATGTGGTTCATAAGAAGGATGATGAAGGTACCATGGACAACTAAGAAAACCAATGAAGATGTCTTAAGAGAGGCTGGAGTTAAAAGGCAAATTACAGCAAAGATCAGAGAGAGACAAGCGAGATTTGTATGACATTTTATGAGAAGAGGAAAATTGGAACACAATGTGGCAAGTGGAAAAATTGAGGGAAGAAGAGACAGAGGAAGACAGAGAGAGAAGTTATTGGATGGGTTGTCAGTGTGGCTAGGAAGAAAGTCACCGGCGGATCTCATAATCAAGTCTAAAGACAGGGAATTGTGGAGAGAAATGATCGTCTACACCACGCGGTACGGCACTTGATTGATTGAAATTCCTAAACCTTTAACATAAATTCTAAATCTTAAACGAAAATCCTAAAACTTTAACTTATATTCTGAATCTTTAAATGAAATCCTAAATCTTTAACTTAAACAAAAAATCTAAAACTAAAATCATAAATCTTTAACTTAAATTCTAAATCTTTAACTGACAGTACAAACATTTATTGCGCCAGCTTCTTTCCGTTGTGATTGTTCCTTTACCTTTTCATATTATCGCAGTTAAAAATTATAAACTCCCTACTACTGAACAAAACCATATGAGTTATTTAAAAAAAATATTTTAAGAGCCGGTAAAACTTTTCATGGTAAACCAAGAGTTAATGAAAAATATTTCTTGTTATGGCCCTTTGACTTTCGTTTTATGTATACGAAATAATAACCACAGGAACTTGTATTATCTCCCTGTAACTGCGAGTTGGTGTTTTTACAGCCGATGCTGTGCAGATGTTGAGGTACAGCATCGTATCGGCGAGGGAGCGGGTTATGGCAGCTATTTTTTCAGTCCCGGAGTACAGCTAAAACCACGGGGTGTGCAATGTTTCTTTAGCAGACTCCACCACCTTGGGGACTGTGACGACCCCTGCCCCGTTAGCCAGGCTAGGCCTGTTACTAGGGACGCCAAAGGAGTGGTCGGATAGTGTCTTGAGCAATTATTGTTTATTAACCCTGGAGCTAGCATATCAGATATGGTTCGCTAACCCTGACGCTAGCATATCAGCCATGGTTCACTAACCCTGACGCTAGCATAGCCATGTTTCGGTAACCCTGACGCTAGCATATCAGCCATGGTTCACTAACCCTGACGCTAGCATAGCCATGTTTCGGTAACCCTGACGCTAGCATATCAGCCATGTTTCGCTAACACTGACACTAACATATCAGCTATTGTTCGTTAACCATGATTCTAGCATATCAGCTATGGTTCGTTAACCCAGATTCTAGCACATCATCTATGGTTCGCTAACTTTGACGCTAGCATATCAGCCATGGTTCCCTAACCCTGACGTTAGCATATCAGCTATGGTTCACTAACCCTGACGTTAGCATATCAGCCATGTTTCACTAATCCTGACGCTAGTATATCAGCCATTGTTCACTAACCCTTATGTTAGCATATCAGCCATGGTTCGCTAACCTTGACGTTAGCATATCAGCCATGTTTCACTAATCCTGACGCTAGCATATCAGCCATTGTTCACTAACCCTTATGTTAGCATATCAGCTATGGTTCACTAACTTTGACGTTAGCATATCAGCTATGGTTCTCTAACCCTGAAGCTAGCATATCAGCCATGGTTCGCTAACCCTGACGCTAGCGTGTCAGCTATGGTTCGCTGATTGCCTCATCGGAATAACCACATGAAAGAAAGAAAAGATATATTCTGTTTCAGGAAGAGAGCGAGAGAGAGAGAGAGAGAGAGAGAGAGAGAGAGAGAGGATGGTTCAGTTTCTGAGGATGAAAACTGCCTACAAACATATCTAAAGGGTGTCTATACCTTAGTCAAACAGTTCGGTCTTTTCGCTGTTCGGAAAATAGCTTCTTCATAATCAGGACATTCCCATGCCTGCTCCACCCCCAGCTACTTCAGGGTGTCGCAGTCTGCATAGACACTTCAAGCGTGATAGATTTTCTAGAAGTCTGCCCCGGGCACTGGCCGTCTGGCCTTCTCTTTCTGAGATTTCCAACTCCCTAGGGATGTCTAACCTGCGCCACACTGTACATGCTCAGCCCCACTACCTAGAGACCAGGTTTCTAGAGGACTGCGAGAAAAACAGAAAAAAATTCCTGCCACTTGTAGTAGTAGGATTCGAACCTGCAACCTCCAGCAGCTGAGGCGAACGTCTAACCCCGAGATCAGGCAGCCCTCCGCCTCTCCCCAACCCAAACACCGTTTAGATTTAATGGTTGCTCCATATAACAGTTCATGGCTGGATGTAGCAGATAATCTGACAAGATATCTGTTAACTCTTTTGCTCCAAGACAATACTGACAATGTTGGCAGAACTTGCGTACCTCTGCAGATCAATGCTCAAACTGATACTTAGATAAAATGAAAAGTAGCACATTTCTAACTCAATCTGCATTTTAAAAAATATACAGTAACTTCATTCTAGTTTTTCTACCAAACATTTCACATCAAAATTTATTCTGGTAGAGCGTGGAAAATAATTCTGGATTCATCATCATCATCATCATCATCATCATCATCATAATCATCATCATCATCATCTTCTTCTTCTTCTTCTGCGTTCGAAGTTGCTGGTCACATCAGATCCTGATCCCTGTCGACATGGCAAAGTCCACAGTCCTCTTCAGATCCTGCTAGGAACCCTCAAAGCTTATGCCCCAAGCTCGTGTCTTCCAGCCACATCTCACGCCTCATGTCCTCTTAAAAGATGCGTTCTGGAGGGTGGACTCCCCTACTGCATGGGCACTCGTCTGTGTGAGACATTTTGAGTTTGTGTAGATGGCTCAGTAATCTACAGTCCTTAGGCGAAAGAGGATGGTTTCCTGATGTCGTTGTAGTTGGTGTAATGGATCTGGCTCGTTCCTGATGTTCATTTATTCGCTTTTATTCGAATCTGCACTGGTTAACGGTTGTAGTTTTTGCATCTTGGTAGTTTACTGGGTGATTTATTTGTTCTTTATTGCTGCCAGCTCTGGATAGTGTGTCATCTATTTCATTGTTAGCAATGCCGCAAAGGAATGGTACCCCTTGTAGGCCCACAGTACCCCCTGTAGGGCCACAGCTGTTGCTATTTAAAGCGCTTCATTACTAGTGTGATTTCCATATTTTTGCCTGTACATTAGTTGTTTTTAGTGATTCTAGAATTGCTCTGTAGTTCATGAAGAAGGTTATTTTGTGAGATGGCTGCTCTTTTTCTGTGTTTAGTATTTTGAGAGCTTCGAGGACGGCTTTTGATTTTGCCCTGTAGTTGGAGGAAAAGTTTCCGGTCGCGAAGGCCATCTTGGTCTGTCTCACGTCTGTGTATCTGATGTACTGTGGAGCGGAAGAGTTAAACTTCCTTTTCTGAAAGGTATTTCAGTTTCGAGGTACATGCACTGACAAGTACAAGTATTGACATTCCTTGTGTACGCGAGAAATATGGCATCCATCTGGAGGTTACGAATCCACGCTGTCTTTGATTTTCACGGAAGAAAGGCAGTGTTGAAGCACGGCTCTAAATTTTGAGTTAAATTTGTAGTAGATAAAGATGTTGAGCCCGGAACTGATGTAACTGTATGCAGATTTTGTCACGACAATGATCGTGTAGGTGGACTTCAAAGTGCCATAAGCATGAAACTCTGATTCGACAACTGCAACCATAGCAACTACTGACACGAAGAGAACACCAATGACAAGAACTGAGACCACCAACGTTACTGATTGGACAATTCTGATTTCTTTCTTGCCCAAAACCTTCTTTGATTGGTCATTGTTTCTTCTCATGCTTTCAGTTTGATTACAACAGAATAGTGACCTCCGTTTCCAGACTGTAGTTTTAATCTTTGTCTTAGATGATGAATTTCCGGAACTGACCAGGTGCTTTCTTGTATTGGAGGCCTGTATTAATTTCAAAACTAGGACAGCGAGGCATATTATGTTTACTGCTAAGGCTACATTAGGAAGAATTGCTCGATTCAAGACAGAATACACATTTCTGCTGGCTTCGGAAGTGTCCAGAACAGTATAGCTGGAGTTTGTTAGTTGGTCGATCTTACGAAGAAGTGAGAAGCTGGCAAATAGTGGGATTCTAAATATAATGGACATCAGAAATATGGCGAAAACAGCGTTTGCCGCTAGCTTTCTTGTAAATATGGTTCTAAACTGGAATGCAATAGCGACAGAGCAGCACCTGGCAAAGGCTATAAACGTTGTGATACACAGAGACACCTCGAAGAATGTGCTCTCTAGGATATAAACTAGAGCCGGGAAATATCTCATATCCCAAGGATTCACGATGTAATAGCCAGAAATAATAGCCGAACAGAAAAGGACGGCCAAATCCGAAAGTGACAACGCAAAGAAAGGCATACAGACTGAGTCATTCAAGCCCATCCTGGCATATACGACAACGTTAATTGTATTTGTCAAGATGCCAAAAAGGATGAAGACAGGACAAATAACATATGAAAAGACAGAGGTAAATACAGCATAATCAGAGGCACTGACGAGGTCTTTCCTTCCAGATACTGTAAACTGTTCCATGGCTGCCAGTGAATTTTGTGCTGATTTTAAAACCGTCCTTGGCAAGAGAGCGATCGAAGGTTTGTCTTTTGCAGGACTCTAAATGAACTTTTGCTAACAATGACGAAAATATAACTCTTGAAACTAAACATTGTTTCATTTTAAAAAATGTTACTAAAATATTTCATAATTTTGTTTTGTATTTTGCGGACTTAAAATTAAAGATTTCAATGACTACTTAGATGAATCTCTTCAGCGCAACAAACTACCAGATCTTAAGGGTGCCTTGTCCAAAACTGGCTTACAACACAGAGTCTCTTTGCAGTGGATTCCCTCCCACTGTGGGATACCAGGTAGTGAGAAAGCTGACCGTCTAGCCAAAGAGGGGACTGAAATGGAGCAACCAGACATACCAATCACCTATAATCAGAAGAAAAGCATGATAAAAACCTACAGGAAACCACAAACACCACCATATGATGACTATCACATGCTAAACAGAAAGGAACAAGTCACCATCTTCCGTCTCCAAACAGGACACACCCGACTTCAAAGTCATATGTATACAAAGTTTAAGGTTGACACTACTAATCTATGTACATATGCCCAGGTGCCCCAAACTGTGGAACATATCCTATAAAACTGCACCAACTATGAGACACTGAGAAATAATTACTGGCCCAGTGAAACCACTAAAGAAGATAAGATCTATGGTTACATACATGAATTACAAAAGAAAAGAAAAAAAACAGTGACCTTTATCCAAGAGACAGGACTGCAGATATAGACAGACAATGCGAACGAAGAAGAAGAAAATTACTTAGAAATGGAGAAGAAAGGGAAAATAATTCCAGCTTAAAATTTATTAAAAGAAGAGTTATCCCTTAAACAAAATAAATGTGGGTTTCGATTTTAAAACATAACTAATGTATAAACATCATTGATGGTGTAACAGACCACAGAAGAAGATGTGGGAATTATATACATCATTTCGAAGGCTATAATTAAGAGTCAACATTCCTGCGCTGTCTGAAGTCATGTGCAAATATCTCCTACAAATATTAGTCCAGAAAAGCTGGCTAAATTATCTATGATTTAGAATATTCGACCTACAGATACGCGCTATTTTCTTAATGGAATTCATCATACGATTTGACTATATTTCAAACAAACTTCACGTATTATACGCAATGCAGGATTTCAGACAGGAACTTTATGAGTAATTTAAAGCAGTTCGCCATTTTACCATTGTTCAGATATCGAACTGAATAATAAAATAGACCAAATGTGTATTCAGAATACTTTGCTGGAAATTAAATAACGAAAAGGTAAGCAAAGGCAGCTTTTTATGACATGTCCCTAAGAGTGAGTAAAAGAGTATTAGAGTGTTGTATAGTGCCAGTTGTATAGTGCCAGAGAGAAAACTTAAATATTTTGGCCACATTAAACGTCATGATAATTTAGAGAAGACCGTATTGGAAGGATACATAATGGGAAAAAGAAAAAGAGGAAGACCGAAACGAAGATGGCTGCAAGACATCGTTGATGATCTGGAAATGGATGCAGCAGCAGCAGGCCATCTTGCTCACAACCGAGAGGCCTACAGGAGTGCTGTTTGGGAGGCAAAGTTTCGCAAGGGACATGCAAAGGAATGAATGAATGAATGAATAGTGCCAGTATTGCTATATGTTTGTGAAACTATCTTGGACATTCAACAAAAAAGATGACAAAGAAACTGGGAGGTACAGAGATTTGGTTTTGGAGAAGGATGCAACAAATGCCCTAGACAGACAGAAAGGCTAACAAAGAGATCCTCAGAGAAGATTCAAAACGACGGAAACTTGTTAAAATTATAAGAAGAAAGACAATCAAAAGTTCTTAGCCATGTCATGAGAAGACAGAAGCTGGAGAACCTAGTACTTACTGAAAAATTAAAGGGAAAAAGAAGGAGAGGAAAACTACGAGAAAAAAATATCTTAGTGGACTGAGCAAGTGGCGTCGAAAAAGAAAAGATTCGGTATTAATCGGAAACACGGCTAGGGTAGTGGTTAGAGCACTCGTCTAGCAACCGAATGGTCCAGGGTCCGAATCACCAGCTGAGTGGTATTTTTATTCTGACCAATACGGCCCCATGGCTCACCCAGCCTCGGAAAATGGGTACCAGAGAAATCTGGGAAGGTAATGAGGCCAGGCGTGATACTGACCACATCAGACTTTCATGTGCCGAAGGTCATGGAAAATACGGGCCTAACACCGTATTCCCCAATATGCGGGAATTTTACCTTTTACCTTTTACCAAGGACCGTACAAGATGGAGAAACGTGATCACCAAAGCTAAACGACACTGACATACAATAATAATAATAATAATAATAACCATGAGCTTTAAAGGTTCAACTTTCATCTTACGCTTAATCTTCAAAATAACTGTATTCAGTTCTACGCTCAGAATTGACTCCTCCTCTTCATCCTCTTCTTCTTCCTCCTCCTCCTCTTCTTCTTCCTCCTCCTCCTCCTTTAACTCAATTCTTCTTCATTATTTACTTGCTTGTAACTATATGCCTCCATAGAATGACCAGCACTCTCTCAAGCCGTGACTCGCCAGACATCAAGTACTAAAATGACATAGTTCGAAAAGTAACTTGTTAGATATTGTTAGAAATTATTTTAATGTTTGTTAAAGATTATATGTTAGAAGATCTGTACTGAAAAAGTTTTTTTTTAAAAATGTGTCTCTGTGTGTGCTTGTGTGCGTGTGTGAGTGCTACTTTCTTATATTAATTACTTCCTCTCTTTTACTTTGAATGTAATTGTTTAATCTTACACTCTTTCGATGTGATATTTTCGTCATGTAACTTGTCTACTTGTATTAAATCGAGTGTGTGGGAAGAATGAAAGATGGAGTGATGAAGAGTAGAATGTAAGACGAGCCTGCGTATCCAGTTCTTTACCCTTTAAAAATAAAGATCATTCAGTCATTCATTCATTCATCTTCTTCTTTTTCTTCTTCTTTCTGCGAACCGGATTTTCTCCACAGTAGATGCGGTGAAGATTTTGAGGCAAAACATAGTGTCGGATTGAGAGTGGGTTACAGCGGTTATTTTATGTTTTTCAGTCGCGAAGTGGAGATAAAAAGCAACGGGATGTACAATGTCTGTTTAGCAGGCTCCACCCTTAGTCCTCCCCCCCCCCCTTTAGTCAAGCTAGGCCTGATAGTGGGAGTACCACAGAAGAAACGATACAGGGTCTTGGTCGACAGTTTTCGTCATCCTTGACGATAGCATATCAGCAATGACCACCATATCGGACAGAGTCTTCTTCTCCCGATTTGACTTTCGGGCACAGCTTTATAAGGTCACATTATGAAGAAAGCAAACGTCGGAACGTAACAACTATTTGGTTCATTAATGAATAAAGCGGTTCCTACATTTTCCTTATTACAACGAGGTTGAGAATTTCCTGGACAGTAATTATAGCAAATGGAAAATATTTGAAAAGAGCAGGAGATATTTTAAAAATCTTGTCAAAAAAAAAAAAAAATAAGAGAGAGAGAGAGAGAGAGAGAGAGAGATAGAGAGAGAGAGAGAGATTGATTGATTGATCTTTATTTCAAAAGGGTTAAGAATTGGGCAATCAGAGAGAGAGAGAGAGAGAGAGAGAGAGAGAGAGAGAGAGAACGTACTTTTCATAGGACAAGAGAAATGATACTGGACAGTCTGACGAGATGGTGAGATTAGATCACCAAATGAGCTACTGGCCTACATGAAGGATCGGGTGCTCTGGAGAAGCATAAAAGCCAACGCCAGTCGGCACGGCACCCGATGATGATGATGACGACGATGATGATGATGATGGTCAAATAAGTCTAAAACTTTTGTAGTCATTTATTTCTGGTTATTCTCTGTATATCATCTCTGTGTGAAAGTGGATTTAGACGAAGTTGAGTTTGGTTTAGTGAAATATAAAACATGTACCACCTTAAGCAGGAGTAGCGAAGTGGTTAATGCACTTGCTTCTCGCGACCGTGATAAGTGATTCGGTTCCGGCAGGAGGACCTGCAGATAGTTCGGCTGTTAAAAATGGGTACCTATCTCCTGCTGAGAGGGGGAAAATGCGTGATAAAACGTGATATTGACATCGTCTTCAAATGTTCACAGACGACATTTTCTTCTAGTATACATTAACCACATCATTTCTGGTGCAGATTAACAATATCGCTTGCCAGTGTATAGTGGCCACATCATCTTCTAGCGTACATTGATCACATCATCTTCTAGCGTATACATCGGGGCCAAGATGAGCCCTATACCTCTAAGACATGACCAGCCCTATACCTCGGGGCCATGATCAGCCCTATACCTCGGGGCTATGATCAGCCCTATACCTCGGGGCCAAGATGAGCCCTATACCTCTAAGCCATGACCAGCCCTATACCTCGGGGCCATGATCAGCCCTATACCTCGGGGACATGATCAGCCCTATACCACGGGGACATGATCAGCCCTATACCTCTAAGCCATGACCAGCCCTATACCTCGGGGCCATGATCAGCCCTATACCTCGGGGACATGACCAGCCCTATACCTCGGGGACATGATCAGCCCTATACCTCTAAGCCATGACCAGCCCTATACCTCGGGGCCATGATCAGCCCTATACCACGGGGACATGATCAGCCCTATACCTCGGGGACATGATCAGCCCTATACCTCGGGGCCATGACCAGCCCTATACCTCGGGGCCATGATCAGCCCTATACCACGGGGACATGATCAGCCCTATACCTCGGGGACATGATCAGCCCTATACCTCGGGGACATGATCAGCCCTATACCACGGGGCCATGATCAGCCCTATACCTCGGGGACATGATCAGCCCTATACCACGGGGACATGATCAGCCCTATACCACGGGGACATGATCAGCCCTATACCACGGGGACATGATCAGCCCTATACCTCGGGGCCATAATGAGCTCTATACCTCGGGGCCATGATCAGCCCTATACCTCGGGACCATGATCAGCCCTATACCTTCACTGAAAACTTGTACGGTCCTGCCTCGTGGCCGGCACTGTGTCAAGGCTGGAGAGTGGGCGCACGTGTCTGGCGCACTTCCTTACAGACATTTTGGATTATAGCACTGGATTACGTATTTTCCAACGCCTCGTGATTGCTGTTTTCACAGTTCTGATCCTATTTGCTAGACTACAGGTTTATCCACTGCATTCGTTATTGAATTAGGTGCAGAAGTAGCCTGTATGGAATTCTGCTTCAACCGGCAACATTCGTTACGTGGATTCACTTTCCTGTATTTCGCTTTCGTAACAAGACAAGTTTTTCCAGTTTTACAGATCCGGGGGCATAGTTTTGCTTGTCTTCGATACAGGCACGGCGGTATTCACAGGAATTGTGGCACAAGTATCTGTCGGACAGTCATATATTGCAGTGACGGTATCTCAAGGTATGCCTGAGCCTATTTTCTGTTTCCTGAGCGGGCCAAGTTTGAGCCCTATACATGCATGTATGGAGAGTGGGCCAATCCCCTGGGTCTCCAGATTGAAGGTTGCAGTCCTGTTTCCTGTTTGCCTTCCTGAGTGGAATCGCTTGGCCTTTTGATTATTGCAGTGAAGTTCCGGTCTCAGCCATCTGTCTGTTCGTGTTTAATAGCTGTCCAGTGGAGGTCGGCTGTCGCTGTTTTGCGTGTTACCCTAGCAAGCTTATTACCATTTCAACTACAACCTCAGTTTATTTACATTTGAGATGAACTCGATTACATAGGTCAGATATCTTTAAGTGCGTTGACATTCCTAGCACTTATGGAAACAATTACCTGGATAGTGGAGTTGTCTCTTTTGTGAATTGAAAATATGAACATTATGCTGGATGCAACATCATCGATTTTAGTGACTTGTTTTTGACATTATTATATGAATATTTTTGTTGTGGTGAATATTGCTAAATTGTGTTCTTTTGGTAGTAAAATATTTTCGTTTTGGAAATATTCTAGAGATAGATGCTATAGATTAGAAAAGTTGTTATTTTGAGAATTTATTACAGGTTATAGACTCGATGTCGACTGGAAAGAGACTATAATACTGAGAGCAGGTATCCTGTGTTCCACAAAAGTGAAATGGTTACCTGTATGTTTTCTATGAGGCAAATGTCTTTCATAGAAATGTTCTGTTTTGGTGGTTATATTGTTCGGAGTGGAAAGCCCACCAGTTAGTGCTTTACAGGACAGATTGATAAGTCTTTACCGTTAGAACGAGCTTTATGCTTGATAATTGGTAGTTATAGAATTAGACGTTACATTGCAAGTATTGGAGTAAGATGGAGGTTTGCCATGTACACATATGTTCTGCCTCTTGATGTTTACCTCGCCCAACACATGTAGAGCTCATATAGAGTTGAGGCTATGTTAGGTTTATCGCAGGGGTCTTGTGTTAGACTTAGTTTATTCCATATGGGCCCGTACACATGGTACGTGGCAAATAGTCCTTTGGTTGGACAGTTGTGTTTTGTAAGAGGGGTAGCCTTTTACACATTTTCCTATTCTCCATATATTGCGTATAGTCTCATGTGACAGATATACGTTGAATTGCAATGATACCCGTGTGCACAGATACCATATTCTGTGCATGTTGCGGATAGTCACATGTGACAGATATAGGATGGTTTGTTATGGATAGTGCATATGTTATACTCTACTGCTTATGGTGTTAGGTAGACACATGAGAGTCGGTAGTTAGTTGATTAGAGTACAAAGACAGAGTTAAAACTAAAGTCTACAAAGAGACATTGGATAATTGATAGAGAAATGGTAGCCAGGTGAGAGAAACTTTCTATGGTTGAGTACGCAGTGTGGTTTGTTACTACCCCAGCGGTTGCCCTTGATGAGAGAGTCGGAATACTCCGCATGCCCGAGTTATATTAATGGATTGGAGAAACAATAATTCTGTATGGATTGAACTGTTCAGTTCCTTATACCCGACAAGTTTCAAAACTGATTGGTACACCTTATGGGTCGGACTTAGGTTGCGTTGGATAGTGGAATATCCTTGATTAAGTATCTTTTTGAGAGTTTTCCTTTCAGTAAAACTCAAATTAGGGGAGGATATATATATATATATATATATATATATATATATATATATATATATATAGTACATAGAATGTTAGAATGTAAGATAGATAAATCATCTGAGAATTGGAAAATAAATATAAAAATAGTTATCTTCTAAAGTAACCAACTGTTTGTGAGTAGAGTCCATTTGCTTGTTTCAATTTTCACGTGATTCATGGTTATGGTATAACAGGAAAAATGTCAAGTGAGAGAGAAATCATATGAGTGAGGGACAGTTGTGTTTTGCGTATCGTCTAGGACAGATGTAGATTAGTCTGTTAGAAATGTAGTTGTTTAGTGAAATAGATGTAGAATAGACTGTATTAGTATGTTCTACTGGCGACAGTAGTCTGCCGGGAACATACCTTTTGGAAATGCAAATTATGTCCAGTCTTGTGTCCATGGATTTTGTTAATACCTTTGTCGTTCTCGTCATATCGCTCATCGACTCATCGTCCCCCTGTGCATCATTAAAGTCATTTCAGCTGTAAAGTTGCTGCTTCTGTATTACTATTTCCACTGAGAGAGAATGAACCTGGGAGCAAGTAAGTCTGTGAAGTTAATAACAAAATAGACGCAAAACAACGTAGAACACACGTATATTAAATGAGATAAGATCTTAACTGTAATATAAGAAAGTTAACACTTGCCGTGTTAAACAGAAAGAACATTATTACAGTGGACAATATTGGACACTTACAGAGAGATGAATAATTATGAGCAAAAAAGTTTACATCTATACATAAGCAACAAGTTTACATCTATACATAAGCAACAAGTTTACATCTATACATAAGCAACATGTTTACATCTATACATAAGCAAAAAGTTTACATCTATACATAAGCAACAAGTTTACATCTATACATAAGCAACATGTTTACATCTATACATAAGCAACAAGTTTACATCTATACATAAGCAACACGTTTACATCTATACATAAGCAACAAGTTTACATCTATACATAAGCATCAAGTTTACATTTATATATAAGCAACAAGTTTACACCTATACATAAACAACAAGTTTACATCTATATATAAGCAACAGGTTTACATCTATACATAAACAACAAGTTTACATCTATATATAAGCAACAGGTTTACATCTATACATAAACAACAAGTTTACATCTATATATAAGCTAAACGTTTACATTTATACATAAGCAAGAAGTTTACATTTTTACATAAGCAACACGTTTACATCTATACATAAGCAACAAGTTTACATTTATACATAAGCAACAGGTTTACATTTATACATAAGGAACAAGTTTACATTTATACATAAGCAACAAGTTTACATTTATACATAAGCAGACGAGTAGAAGAGAGGTTCCTACTTTCTACGTCCCCCCATCTGACACTGAGACACAACTTTATACAGTAAGTCACAGTAAGTGCTTCTTTTCCTCATTCTTATTTATTATATATTATACGTGTTGTTTTATACTTTCTCATCTTTTCCTACTTACTGTATGTTTTTGTACGAATAAAAGCTAGGGCCGGGGGTGGGGTGTGTGTTAAAACTCTGTACTCAGTTAATCGATAAAGCGGCTCCTACCTTTACAAAGACGTCTAATACTTTTGTAGTTGTTTATTTCATATCATCTCCGAAAACCATCTCAGTGTGACAGTGAACTGTATTTAGACACACACTGGAGCATTGTTCAGTGAAATGTAAAGTATGTATCATCGAGCGCGGGAGTAGCGAAGTGGCCAATGCTCTCTCCTCTCATGTTGGTGATAGGCGATTAGGTTACAGAGGGAGAGCTCGCAGTCATTTCAACAGCTGAAAATTGGCAGCTTTTCCTGCAGAGAGGTGGGGGAGAGGAGCGATCAAACGTGATAATGAGCACACATAGTGTACATTGACCGCGCCACCTTCTAGTGTACATTGACTGTGCCACCTTCTAGTATACATTGACCGCGCCACCTTCTAGTATACATTGACCGCGCCAAATTCTAGTGTACATTGACCGCTCCACATTCTAGTGTAGATTAACCGCGCCACCTTCTAGTGTACATTGACCCCGCCACCTTCTAGTGTACGATTATCGAACCACCTTCTAGTGTACAATGACTGCGACACCTTATAGTGTACATTGACCGCGCTACCTTCTAGTGTTCATTGACCGCGCCACCTTCTAGTGTAAAATGATCGAACCACCTTCTAGTGTACAATGACCGCGACACCTTCTAGTGTACATTGACCGTGCCATTTTCTAGTGTACATTGACTGCATCGCCTTCTAGTTTACATTGCCCGCATCGCCTTCAAGTGTATATTGACCAAATCATATTCTAGTGTATATTGACCATTTCGCCTTCTTGTGTTAATTGACCACATCTTCTAACGTATACTGACCATATACGTTTCCAGTGTAAATCGACCACATTGCTCTCTGTGCACATTGACTACATAACCTTCTAAAGATCACTGACCTCAATGCCTTCCTGTGTACCGACATTACAAGCAAAATATGAGTGCTAATGTAAAGCGCCGAGTTTCGTTTTGGTTCGACTGACCAGAGTTAGACTCACATCAGCAAGTATGTCGGGTATATAAGGAGGTGTGTGTCATTTCTTTGTGTAGAGAAAGTTACTGCCGGAGGTTGTGGTGTTCTGTCCTGGAATGTATCCGTAGACATTGTTCGAGATGGCGTTATTGATGTAAATCTACCCCGTGCCATCCTTAGTGGTGTCAGTTTATCGTCAGTGTCGTCTTGCATAGAGTTTCTATGTGAGTGAATTATGAAGTTCTATGGTTGTGGTAAATGTGTTAAGTGTTGGAGTTATTTTTGGATATATTCTGCGAAATGTCCCGTGAACTATAATCAGTCAGTCATTTACATGTCCCTTGTGCAATTTTGCTCCCTATCAGCTCTCCTGAAGGCATCTCGGTGTAAGGAAGATGGTCTGCAGATTATCGACGTTGTCTTGCAGCCATATTCGCCTTGGTCCTCCTCTCTTTCTTTATCCTATTATGTATCCTTCCAAGACGGTCTTCTCTAAATTAACATGACGTTTAATATGTAAGAGTACTAAGTCGTGATATAGTATACGTATTTGTAAGAATTACTATTTTGTTGATGGTTAATGATGAACTAATGAATCATATTTGTAGTATATACGAGGGGCATTCAGAAAGTAGTGCAGCACGTCTTTTGTTTGTTTGTTTCAGCTAATAGTAAAGATATAAACATGAAGTTTTGCACACTTTAAATACGGCATGTGCTGATTTTGTGAACAAAATTACACAACAACCAGCCAAAGAATATGGCTGCACTAACCATTGAAATGTAGCGTGTTACGAATTTGCGTATAAGCAAGGAATTGTGATATAATTTTTCGTTGCAGAGAAGAAACTGTTGTGAACATTCATAAGTGTCTATGTGATGTTATGGAAGTTTTGCAGTCGAACGGAGTATAGCCAGTCGCTGGGTTCAGAGAATCAAAGAATCAATAAGTGGAGATAAGGAGTTCCATGATCGGTCGCACTGTAGAGGTATTCCCACAGGGGCTTATGAAACTTTGAAATGTTGTGTGGTTCACTCCGAACAAACTGTCCGTGTCCTAGTGATATATATTTTATATATTTTGATATTTTAATAATATATTTGATATTTTAATTTGTTTTTGCTGCCAAGATTTCCATCATTCAGTTTGTAAAATGTTTGATATCTAAGTGTGCAGTTTCAAAGCCTGGCTCGTTGAATTGTGGGAATATATCCGCCACAAGCAAGAGCTGAAGGTTCTCAATGTTATGTTACTATTTTTAGGCAATGATTGATAAGAAAGATATGGGTTGATATTGATTGTCTTGATATTGGTTGCCTAGATATTGATTGTCTTGATATTGATTGCCTAGATATTGATTATCTCGATATTGATTGTCATAGATCGAGCTGGGTTTTCGGCTTGTCATTCTTGAATTTTGAGTCAAATGCATTACTGTCATGAATTCTGTGTCAGAAATCTTGCATTTTTATTATGTTCCTGTTGCACTGTATGTTCACCCACTGTTGAGTGCTGTTTTATGTACTTGTATTGTAATAAACTGGATTCCAGATATAAAAAAGAAGACAGTGTATATTTCTTGTCAAGGTAAATGTTGGTGTGGCATTAGTGTTGGCTTGTTGGTTTAATGATACATTTAATTCTAGGGTGTATAGTTTAGGAGTTGTGGTTAGCCAAGATAAGAACTCAGATATTTTTCGGTACAAAATCTGGGGACAGGAGCATTAAAAGGGGGGAAGTTTCGGGTCTCATTTGTGCTGCTGTACTAAAGGATGTGGAGACTGGTGTCATTGCCTGGTTCATTTCTGCCTTCAGTTATACTGCAAAGATTATGTTAATGAAATATACACTGCGCCCTTAATTATCGGCCTTGAAGTACAGTAAAAGAAGTAAAGTTATATCATTGTGCATTGAAAAATACCCAAAAATAAACCTATTTTTCTTAAAAGTTTTACACTAACACCAAATCCTCTTGATCTCTTTGTTAAACGTCTCTGCTCTCAGTCGTGTAAACCTAGCCGGTGCTAGGTCTACAACTGGGGACAGTTTATGGAAGGGACAGGACCAAAAGCCAGCTGCAACACACAAATCCATGACCAATGTACTACAGTACTGAGCGGCAAGTTTCACAACACATCTAAACGACAACCCAACATTTCCCCTCCACGGATATTGTATGCTAGTTATGCAGCATATTACATACATTCATACTAATACGTGACAGGCAATACACATTACCAAGTCAAGCAATTAAATCAATATATTTATTATCCACACTACATACACCATATTAACACTACAACAGACATTGCATGTACCGAACATCTGCATGTATCATTATCAGTGAACAAGAGTGACATCAATATAATGCATAATTCTGAGTATCAACCGAAATCATATGGACCCATTGGCAAGGGCTGCCCTTGCCCTCATAGGATATACATTGTTCATACACATTGTGCCATCGCACGTGTTAACATTTCAGCTACTGCTGCTCTTATGGAACTCGAATCTCCCCGTATCACCAGGTGACACTGCACTTCTGCGCTTGCAACAACTGCTGCCATGATCTCTCTCCTCATACCAAACATTATCTTCATTGTGCTAATGCACTGAATATCACAACATAACCACGTTTGTGCTAACACACTAAATTATAACACATATATCCCCCTTGTGCTAACGCACTAAATTACAACACATATCTGCCGCTATGCTGCCTCACCTCTCATCTCCTGGAATTACCATGTGCTATGCACATTATTGATTGTGCAGCTGCTGTTGCCACCTTAGGTATCTCCTGATACCACTGACATAGTATTATTCAAGCAAATGAAGACATAATGAAGCTTGATGTGTGCCAATCCAACATATATATATATATATATATATATATATATATATATATATATATATATATGACGAATATCACCAGGAGAAATAATCTCCAAATAAGACGATAATGACATAAATCCACACCGTGTTATGATTCCACAATGCATTTGTCAAACAGTATGAGGGCAGCTGGGTGCCAAGTATTTACGATAATCGTAAGAACAGAAGAAACGAAACTACGCACTGCCATATCCTCAGGCTTTTTCTCTCTCCTATCATGTTTTTGTAAACTATGTATAGGTCTTCATACGTTCAGATCACGCAAGTGAGGGCGCTCAGCCTACCAAGCCGTACACACTTCCGAGCTTCCATGCTCTCTGACACATCTATGAAGCGCTAAGCTGAGTGATTCAAATTTCATATATTTTTTATTCTCTGCCTTATATATATATATATATATATATATATATATATATATATATATATATATATATATATATATCCCATTATGGAATAAAACAAGTATTTAAGAGGAGTTATTTAAAAAAAAATTAAAAAACCCTTTGAACTTTTTCTAACAGTAAACAAAGAGTTAATTGATATTGGGTCTTCATATGACGTTTGGATTTTATCCTTGTGCATACAAGACTATAACCACTGGAAAGAAAGGAAAGATATGTTATGTTTCAAGAAAAGAAAAATAAATAAAGCTTCAGTTTGTAAGTGGGGGTTGGGGGTAATGATTAGGGGAGGAGAGATATCTATAATAGTATGTAGAATGTTTTGTTAAGTGTCCAGGTCTAACAGGCATATGTTGCGATGGTAAAGATGCATGCCCTTAAACATCTTATTTTTGTGGTTCTGTCTGCTCCTCTCCACATATTCTTTATTTGTTTTATTTTCTGAAGAGTGATAGATGTAATTTCCCTCATTGTATATCCATTATTAGTTAGTAGTGATCCAAGATATTCAAAACTCTCCACTTCTTCCAGTTTTTCCTCATTTATATATATTTCAGCTGCCTTGTTTGTTTTGTCAGTTGTCATCAATTTAGTTTTCTTTGCATTAAGATAGAGGTTCTGCTCTTCTCTGTTCTTACGGACTGACATAATTAGTTTTTCCATAAATGCCTTTGAATGTAAATGCTATAGAAGAGTTCTCCAAATATCGTTTACACAAAAAAGAACAAATATATCTATACTACAAGAGCTTAATATTGAAGAAGGCTGGCTAGTAAAGAGGATTAAAGAGAGAAAACTTAAATATTTTGGACACATTAAACGTCATGATAATTTAGAGAAGACCTTCTTTGAAGGATACATAATGGGAAAAAAAGAAGAAGATTAAAACGAAGATGGCTACAAGACATCGTTGACGATCTGCAAATGGATGCAGCAGCAGCAGGCCATCTTTCTCACAACCGAGAGGCCTACAGGAGTGCTGTGTCGGAAGCAAAGTTCCGCAAGGGACATGCAAATGAATGAATGAATGATATAGAATGTTAGAATGTAAGATAAATAAATCATCTGAGAATTGGAAAATAAATATAAAATGAGTTGTCTTCTAAAGTAATCAGTTGTTTGTGAGTAGAGTCAATTTGCTTGTCTCAATTATCACGTGGGTCACTGTTAAGGTATGACAGGAAAAATGTCAGGTGAGAGAGAAATCATATGACTGAGAGACAGTTGTGTTTTGCATATCGTCTAGGATAAACGTAGATTAGTATGTTGGAAATGTAGTTGTTTAGTGAAATAGATGTAGAATAGACTGTATTAGTATGTTCTGATGCCATATTTTCTACATGTTTTTTTATGAAAGAAATGTTAATTGTAATCAAATAAATGACACTTTTCTCGCTGTATGATTTATGTGTCTCCAGTGCCATGAAACAGTGCTGCTCAATGTTTTCTTTTTGTTTTTGTTTTTCTAAGACTGTGGGCACTAACATTTGATTTCAAGTACAGTTTTAGTAGTTTGAAAACTTTGAGAGTTGCATACGATGATGTGCAGGAGCAAAGTATGTATGGTTTGCCATCAAAGCATAGTAGACAGAGAAAGAGTAAAACAGGACAACTGTGAGTCAGATACAGGGATGTCATAAGCTGCAGGTGCTGGATTTAGAGCTGATGAGGTTTTAATATGGATCTACAAATTTCCATGGTGGTGGAGTCTGCTAAAAAGTACTACACATACCCCCTGCTGATTAGCTTCACTCAGCGACGGTAAAATAACCCACACACAACGCACAAACCCACTCCCAATCCGACACGATGGCTCAAGATCTTCAATGAATCTACTGCAAAAACAGATAGAATAAGAATTCATTCATTTCATTACTTATGTTTATCTATGGCACCAAGACTTTCTGCTGCACCTTTTCCCTTACTGACAGACACCGCATTACAACAGGCCAGTGTGGAAAAAAGAACATGAAACTATCATTTCTACCACAAAAAATAAATCCCAAATCTGAAACTAAAATCCTAAATCTTTAACATCCTAAATCTTTAACATCCTAAATCTTTAACTTAAATTCAAAATCTGAAACTAAAATAATAGATCTTTAACTTAAATCCTAAGACTGGTTGGCTTAAGTCAAAGGAGGGGCATACAATAATGGACAGAGATGAAAAAATGGCAAGATGGTGTGAATACATTAGAGAACTCCATGAGAACAATAGAAGCAAAATAGATTTACGAAATTATAATAAAGGGCCTCCCATATTAAAAGCAGAAGTGGGAGAAGCCATCAAACACATGAAGAACAACAAAGCACCAGGACAAGATAAAATCACCAAGGAAAAATTGGAAGCATTAGGAAAGCTTGACATAGAAATAATTACCAGAATGCTGAATGACATCTATAACAGTAACTATGTTCCATCAGACAATACGAAAGAAACAAAGTGCAGTTGAATGCAAAGACCAAGGAACCATTAGTCTTATGAGCCATGTTAACACAATCCTGCTTCATATTGTCATGAGAAGAGTCAGGGACAAAATAAAACCAGAAATCTCTGAAGAACAGCGTAGGTTCGTCGAAGGAAAAGGCACAAGTAATGCCATATATATATTGAGAACTTTGATGGAAAGGTTAGTAGAAGTAAAGACGGACCGATGCTTACGCTTAATAGACTACTGTAAAGTATTCGATAAAATGAGACACAGAGAAATTATAAGAATGCCGGAAGACATCAACATAGGTGGGAAAGATCTGAAACTCATTAAAAATTATATATTGGCAGCAATCAGCAACAATGACAGCATTCCAAATAAGAGCATTCCAAGACATAAAATTATAAGTGAGACAAGGATGTGTTCTATCTACCGACCTCTTCTTCTTGTACAGCGAAAAAATAATGAGGAATATAGAGAGCTTGCCAGGAATATCAGTTGGAGGGTACAGCCTTAACAACTTAAGATATGCAGACGACACAGTTCTGATTGCCGAAGTTGAAGGGGAGCTACAGGCTCTTCTGGACATTGTGGTTTGTGAAAGTAAAAGTAAAGGTCTCAGCCTGAATGAAAAGAAGACTGAAGTGATGGTCATCTGAAAGAAAAGAATAATACCAAAATGTAGCATTACCATCGATGGCACAAATCTGAAACAATTTGATAGATTCAAGTACTTTGGAACAATTATAACAACATATGGGAAATGTCACAACGAAATAAAAAGCACACGTTCTCAGGCCAAGTCAGCATTCCAGAAAATGAGACACATCTTGTGCAACAAATCTATACCAATGGAAACAGGATTCTGAGTACTTAAATGTTACATCGAGCCAATTTTGTTTTATGGATGTGAAGCATGGTCTATGAATAAGAGAGTACAGTGAGAAATGGAGGCCATGGATATGTAGTTCATAAGAAGGATGCTGAAGGTACTATGGACAGCAAAGAAAACCAATGAAGAAGTCTTAAGAGAGGCTGGAGTTAAAAGGCAAATTACAGCAAATATCAGAGAGAGACAAGCGAGATTTGTATGACATTTTCTGAGAAGAGGAAAACTGGAACACATTGTGGCAACTGGAAAAACTGAGGGAAGAAGAAACAGAGGAAGACAGAGAGAGAGAGAAGTTACTGGATGGGCTGTCAGTGTGGCTAGGAAGAAAGTCACCGGTAGATCTCATAATTAAATCTAAAGACAGGAATTGTAGAGAGAAATGATAGCCTACACCACGCGGCACGGCACTTGATTGATTGAAATTCCTAAATCTTTAACTAAAATCCTAAAACTTTAACTTAAATTCTAAATCTTTAACTGAAATCTTAAACCTTTAACTTAAATCCATTATCTTAAACGAAAATCCTAAATCGTTAACTTATATTCTAAATCTTTAAATGAAATCCTAAGTCTTTAACTTAAATAAAAAATCTTAAAGTAAAATCATAAATCTTTAACTTAAATTCTAGATCTTTAACTGACAGTACAAACATGTATTGCGCCATCTTCTTTCTGTTGTGATTGATTTTTTACCTTTTCATATTAACGCAGTTAAAAATTATAAACTCTCTACTCCGAAAGAAAACCATATGAGTGTAATTATTTTTTTAAAAAATTTAAAAGCTGTTAAATCTTTTCATGATAAACCAAGAGTTAACGAAGAATATTTCTTGTTATTTCCCTTTGACTTTTGTTTTATGCATGCGAAATTATAACCATAGGAACTTGTACTATTTCACTGTAACTGCGAGCTGGTGTTCTTTTCAGCCGATGCTGTGCAGATGTTGAGGTACAGCATCGTATCGGCGTGGGAGCGGGTTATGGCAGCTATTTTTTCAGTCCCGGAGTACAGCTGACACTCAGTGTGCAATGCTTCTTTAGCAGACTCCACCACCATATGGACTGTTACGACCCCTGTCCCCGTTAGCTAGGCTAGGCCTGTTACTTGGGATCCCAAAGGAGAGGTAGGATATGATCTGGTCAGTTACAGTTCACTAACCCTGACACTAACATATCAGCTATAATCCGCTAACCCTGACGATAGCATATCAGCTATGATTCGATAACCCTGACACTAGCATATCAGCAATGATCCGCTAACCCTGACAATAGGATATCAGCAATGATCCGCTAACTCTGACACTAGCATATCAGCTATGATTCGATAACCATGACACTAGCATATCAGCTATGATCCGCTAACTCTGACAATAGCATATCAGCTATGATCCGCTAACCCTGACACTAGCATATCAGCTATGATGCGCTAACAATGATACTAGCATATCAGCTATGATCCGCTAACCCTGACACTAGCATATCAGCTATGATCCGCTAACCCTGACACTAGCATATCAGCTATGATCCGCTAACCCTGACGATAGCATATCAGCTATGATCCGCTAACCCTGACACTAGCATATCAGCTATGATCCGCTAACCCTGACGATAGCATATCAGCTATGATCCGCTAACCCTGACATTAGCATATCAGCTATGATCCGCTAGCACTGACGATAGCATATCAGCTATCGTTCGCTAACCGTGACACTAGCATATCAGCTGTGGTTTGCTAACCGTGATGCGAGCATATCAGCTGTGGTTCGCTGTTCCAGATGCTAGCATATCAGCTATGCATCCCTAACCCTGACGCTAGTGTGTCAGCCGTGTTTAACTATTCGTGATGCTAGCACATCAGCCGTGGTTAACTAATCGTGATGCTAGCATATCAGCCGTGGTTAACTAATCATGATGCTAGTATATCAGCCCTGGTTAGCTAATCTTGATGCTAGCATATCAGCCGTGGTTAACTAACCGTGATGCTAGCATATCAGCTGTGGTTAACTAACCGTGATGCTAGCATATCAGCCGTGGTTAACTAACCGTGATGCTAGCATATCAGCCGTGGTTAACTAACCGTGATGCTAGCATATCAGCCATAGTTCACTGATTAACTCGTCGTAATAACCTGGTTCAGAAAAATGTGGGGGGGGGGGGGGGGCGGGGTAGGTGGGAGGGTTAATTTTCTGAGGATGAAAACTGTCTAGAAACTTATCTAAAGCGTGTTTAAACCTTAGTCAAACAGTTCGGTCTTTTCGCTGTTCGGAAAATTGCTTCTTCATAGTCAGGACATTCCCATGCCTGCTCCACCCCCTATTCCAGCTGCTATTTCAAGGTGTCGCAGTCTGCATAGACACTTCAAGCGTGATAGATTTCCTAGAAGTCTGCCTGGGGCAGTGCCAGTCTGGCCTTCTCTTTCTGAGATTTACAACCTCCTAGGCACAATAGTTACTGTATAAGTATATAACTATATAAGAAGCCATTCAAAATTATGAGACGCTGAAGCCGCATGGGCTAAACTCGCTGTTCAGCTACACTTAACATTCTCTTCAATCATTATAGTACCTCTCCACTAAGCTTCACCCCTTCTTAATTTTCAAACCTCCTCACAGCATCACTCTGCAACCCCTCTGCCCCAATCATCTATGTCAACTTCTCCTGGCTAGGTCATCATTGTATCACACTCTCTCTCCCCTCCTCGGGTAATAAACCTGCTCCTACTTTTTCCTAGTTTATACATTCTAACCTCCTAGGGTTGTCTAACCTGCGAGACACTGTACATGCTCAGCCCCACTACCTAGAGACCAGGTTTCTAGAGGAATGGCGATAAAAACAGAAAAATTCCTGCCACTTGTAGTAGTAGGATTCGAACCTGCAACCTCCAGCATCTGAGGCGAATGATTAACCCCGATACCAGGCAGCCCTCCGCCTCTCCCCAAGCCAAACACCGTTTAGATTTAATGGTTGCTCCATATAATAGTTCATGGCTGGGTGTAGCAGAAAATCTGACAAGATATCTATTAACTCTTTTGCTCCAAGACAATACTGACAATGTTGGTAGAACTTGCGTACCTCTGCAGATCAATGCTCAAACTGATACTTAGATAAGGTGAAAATTAGTGCATTTCTAACTCAATCTGTATTTTTAAAAAATATACAGTAACTTTATTCTAGTTTCTTTCTACCAAACATTTCTCATCACAATTTATTCTGGTAGAGTAAGGAAAATAATTCTAGATTCTTCTTCTTCTTCTTCTGCGTTTTCTTCATTTTCAGCTATTTCATTGTCAGTTATTTCACTGTCAGCGAGCCGCAGGGGAATAGTACTCCCTGTAGAGACAACGTTGTTGATATTTAAAGTGCTTCATATCTAATGTGATTTCCTGTATGTGTGCCTGTGAATTAGGTGATTTTAGTGATTCCAGAAGTGCTCTGCAGTCTGTGAAGAAGGCTATTTTGGGTGGTGGCTGCTGGTTTTCTGTTTTTAGTATTTTGAGGGCTTCGAGGACGGCTATTGTTCCTGCCCTGTAGTTGGAGGAAAACGTTCCGGTCACGAATACCATTTTGGCCTGTCTCGCGTCTGTGTATATGACGTACTGTGGAGCTAAAGAGTTAAACTTCCTTTTCTGAAGCAGGTTTTCAGTTTCGAGGTACATGCACTGACAAGAACAAGTATTGACATTTATTGTGTACGCGAGAAATATGGCATCCATCTGGAGGTTACTAGTCCACGCTGTCTTTGATTTTCACGGAAGAAAGGCAGTGTTGAAGCACGCCTCTAAATTTTGAGTTAAATTTGTAGTAGATAAAGATGTTGAGCCCAGAACTGATGTAACTGTACGTAGATTTTGTCACAGCAATGATCATGTATGTGAACTTTAATCTTCCGTAAGCGTCAAATTCTAGTTCTACATCTGCAACCAAAGCAACTACTGACGTGAAGAGAACACCAATGACAAGGGCCGAGACCACCAACGTTACTGATTGGACAATTCTGATTTCTTTCTTGCCCAAAACCTTCTTTGATTGGCCTTTTCTTCTTCTTATTCTTTGAGTTTGATTATAATAGAAGGAAGACTTCGGTTTTTCGACTGTAATTTTAGTTTTTGTCATAGAAGAATTTCCGGAACTGACCAGGTGCTTTCTTGTATTGGAAGCCTGTATTAATTTCAAAACTAAGACAACGAGGCATATTATGTTAACTGTTAAGGCTGTATTAGGAAGAACTGCTCCATTCAAGACGTGATACAACATATGTGGTACTTCAGAAGTGTTCAGGATAATGTAGCTGAAGTTTGTTAGTTGGTCGCTCTTACGAAGAAGTGAGAAGCTGGCAAATAGTGGGATTCTAAATATAACGGACATTAGAAATATGGCGGAAATAACTTTTACCGATAGCTTTCTTGTAAATATGGTTCTAAATTGGAATGCAATAGCGACTGAGCAGCACCTGGCAAAGGCTATAAACGTTATGATACACAAAGACACCTCAAAGAATGTGTTCTCTAAGATATAAACTAGAGTCGGGAAATATCTCATATCCCAAGGATTCACGATGTAATAGCCAGAAGTCATAGCTGAACAAAAAAAGCCGGCCAAATCCGAAAGTGACAACGCGAAAAAAGGCATGCAGACTGAGTGATTCAAGCCGATCCTGGCATATCTTATCTTATATCCTTCCCGTGCCGTTAGACGTCACATAGGGCTCGCAAAGTAGTTCGCCAATATTTCCTGTCTTCGGCGAGTCTTTCAAGCTCAACAAAGGATTTTATGCCTGTTAACTTGGCCTCTCTTAATAATGTTCTCTTCAGAGTTTCACGCGGTCTGCCCCTTTTTCTTCGGCCTGTTGTGTTCCACTTGATAGCTTGTTTTGGGATTCTCTGCTCATTCCTGGCATATACGACAACGTTAATTGTATTTGTCAAGATGCCAAAAAGGATGAAGACAGGACAAATAACATATGAAAAGACAGAGTTAAATACTGCATAATCAGAGGCACTGATGAGGTCATTCCTTCCAGATACTGGAAACTGTTCCATGTCTGCCACTTACATTTGTGATGATTTTAACTGTCCTTTGTCAAGAGAGCACTAGAATGCTTGTCTTTTGCAGGACTCTAAATGTACTTTTGCTAACAATGACGAAAATATAACTCTTGAAACTAAACATTGTTTCAAGTTTGAAAAAAAATGTTACTAAAATATTTCATAATTTTGCTTTGTATAGCGGACTTAAAATTAGAGATTTCAATGACTAATTCGAAATGGAAAATAAAGAGAAGATTATTCCAGCTTAAAATTTATTAAAAGAAGAGTTAACCCTCTCTTAAAAAATTGTGTGTCTATTTTAAAACAGAACTGATTAATCACTATCATTGATGGTGTAACAGACCACAGAAGAAGATATTGTGGGAATTATATACATCATTTGGAAGGCTGTAATTGAAAGATTCAAAATTACTGCACTGTCTGAAATCATGTACACATATCTCTACAAAAATTATTCTAGAAAAGCTGGCTAAATTGTCTATGATTTAGAATAATCGACCTACAGATACGCGCTAATTTCTTAATCGAATTCATCATACGAGTTGACTACATTTCAAACAAATTTCACGTGTTATCCGAAATGCAGGATTTCAGACAGGAACTTTATGAATAATTTAAAGCAGTTCGTTATTTTACACTTGTTCAGATAACAGATATCGAACTGAATAATAAAATAGAGCAAATGTGTATTCAGAATACTTTGTTGGAAATGAAATCACGAATAGGTAAGGCAAAGGCAGCTTTTTATGACACGAAGAAGATGGTAAAAAATATGATTACGTCCCTAAGAGTGAGGAAAAGAGTATTAGAGTGTTGTATAGTGCCAGTATTGCTATATGGTTGTGAAACTTGGACATTCAACAAAAAGATGACAAAGAAACTGGAGATACAGAGATTTGGTTTTGGAGAAAGATGCAAGAAATACTCTAGGCAGACAGAAAGGCAAACAAAGAGATCCTCGGAGAAGTTTCAAAACAACGGAAACGTGTTAAAATTATAAGAAGAAAGACGATCAAAAGTTTCTGGCCATGTCATGAGAAGACAGAAATTGGAGAACTTAGACATGTCATGAGAAGACAGAAGTTAGAGAACTTAGACATGTCATGAGAAGACAGAAGTTAGAGAACTTAGACATGTCATGAGAAGACAGAAGTTAGAGAACTTAGACATGTCATGAGAAGACAGAAGTTAGAGAACTTAGACATGTCATGAGAAGACAGAAGTTAGAGAACTTAGACATGTCATGAGAAGACAGAAGTTAGAGAACTTAGACATGTCATGAGAAGACAGAAGTTGGAGAACTTAGCCATGTCATGAGAAGACAGAAGTTGGAGAACTTAGACATGTAATCAGTGGAAAATTCAAGGGAAAAAGAAGGAGAGGAAAACTACGAGAAAAAAATATCGTACTGGACTGACCAGGTGGCATGGAAAAAGCAAAGCATCTGTATTAATCGGAAACACGCCTAGCGTAGTGGTCTGAGCACTCGTCTAGCAACTGAATGGTCCAGGGTTCGAATCCCCAGCTGAGCGGGATTTTTTTTTCTGACCAATACGGCCCCATGGCTCACCCAGCCTCGGAAAATGGGTACCAGAGAAATCTGGGAAGGTAAAGAGGCCAGGCGTGATACTGACCACATCACACTTTCTTGTGCCGAAGGTCATGGAAAATACGGGCCTAACACCGTATTCCCCAATATGCCTTATTGGCATGGAAACGGGGATTTTATCTTTTACCTTTTACCAAGGACCGTACAAAATGGGGAAGTGTGATCGCCAAAGGTAAACGACTTGACATACAATAATAACAATAATAATAATAATGATGATGATGATGATGATGATGATAATGAGCTTTAAAGGCTCGACTTTTATCTTTCGCTTAATCCTCAAAATAATCATATTCAGTTCTGCTCTCAGAATTGACTCCTCCTCTTCTTCTTCTTCTTCCTCCTCCTCTTCTTCTTCCTCCTCCTCCTCTTCTTCTTCCTCTTCCTCCTCTTCTTCTTCCTCCTCCTCCTCCTTTAACTCAATTCTTCTTCATTATTTACTTGCTTGTAACTATATGCCTCCATAGAATGACCAGCACTCTCTCAAGCCATGACTCGCCAGACATAAAGTACTAAAATGACATAGTTCTAAAAGTAACTTGTTAGATATTGTTAGAAATTATTTTAAAGTTTGTTAAAGATTATATATTAAAAGATCTGTACTGAAAATCTTTTTATTTATGTACATGTCTGTGCCTATGTGCGTGTATGCGTATAAGAGAACTATTTTTAATACGTTAATTAGTTCTTCCCTTTTACTTTGAATGTAATAGTTTAATCTTACACTGGTTTTTTTCCTAATGTAACTTGTCTACTCGTATTAAATCGAGTGTGTGGGAAGAATGAAAGATGGAGTGACGAAGGGTACAATGTAAGACGGGCCTGCGTGTCCAGCTCTGTACCCTTAAAAATAAAGATCATTCATTCATTCATTCATTCATTCATTCATCTTCTTTTTCTTCTTCCTCCTGCGAGCCGGATGTTCTCCGAAACAGATGCGGTGAAGATTTCGAGGCACAACGTAGTGTCGCATTGAGAATGGGTTACAGCGTTTATTTTATGTTTTTCAGTCGCAAGGTGGAGATAAAAATAACGGGATGTACAATGTCTCTTTAGCAGGTTCCACCCTTAGTCCTGCCCCCCCCCCCTCCTTTAGCCCTTTTCAGCTAGAACTGATACTGGAAGTACCAAAGAAGAAACGATATAGGGCCTTTGTCGGCAGTTTTCGCCATCCTTGACGATAGCATATCAGCTATGACCGCCATATCGGACAGTCTTCTTTCCCCGACTTGACTTTCGAGCACAGCTTTATAAGGTCACAATATATGTTATTTTCCCCGTTGTTATTTATTATATATTATACATGTTAATTTACACCTTCTCATCTTCCCCTACTTCTTCATGCTATACGTTTTTGTTATGAAGAAAGCAGACGTCGGAACGTAACAACTGTTTGGTTCGTTAATGAATAAAGCGGTTCCTGTCAGCCGCGCAGAGCTGCGCCGAGCTGCACAGCGCGGGCTGCTGCTGTTGCGCAGGCCGACCGTTCTTTTGGCGAAAAAGCGCTCTCGAGTTCCGTGCGTGGGGAGACAGGCTTTCGCTCCCTTCCCGGACGGCGAGAGTTAAGGTGTTTCGATGCAAAAGCAAGTGGTTTGTCCGTAGAGCGAAGCATGTAAACGGCTAGCCAGCCAGGTTCGTGCTAACAATGTAGTACGGTTTTGTCGATCGATGGTCTCGAAATTGGCCCATCTCTCGCAAAGAGTATCGGGTCTGCAGTATGTAACGTGTGTTGTTTGTGGGTGGCCAGGCTTTCTTCTCCGCTCGTTAGAGCAGAGAGAGCAGCCCCCGCCGGTTAAAGGAAATGAAAGGCCGTCGGGGTAGAAAGGATCCGCTCTGAGCAGAGCGCTGTCTTCCTTGCCCCGAGTCGGTCTGTCGGCAGATATCCGACAAAGGTCCGGTGAAGAAAGCTATCTGGTTGATCCTGCCAGTAGTCATATGCTTGTCTGAATCTTGAAGGCTATGCACGTCACAGTACCTCTGCTCTAGAGGTCGGTCTCGTCCCAAACACGCCCATAATGGGATAATGCCTAAACCGGCTCAACACAGGGGTAGAAGTCACTAGTGGCGAGGATTCGTCCTCCTGGACAAAAGCTCTATCCTGGTCACAACTAGGAAGAGTAGCGGCCACGACCGCAAAATGCTGAAGTCGGAGACACTGGACCAGGGAAGTCTAGATAGGCAACCACCTCTCACCCGGCGAGGATGCTTGCATATCCTAATCACGCTGAGGTTTTCCGGTGAGAAAGTCCAACTCTGGACTGGATGGGCAACCACCTCTCACCCGGCGGTGATACACGGGTATCTCAAAACACGTCGAGGTTTTCCGGTGAGAAGGTCCAATTCTGGTCTGGGTGGGCTACCGCCTCTCACCCAGTGGGGATGCACTGATATCCTAAACACGTCGAGGTCTTCCGGTGAGAAAGTCCAACCCTAGACTAAACTGGTGCAATGAAAACCACGGTGTCACGCAATCCCGCTTCCGAGACCCACCAAGAATACAGGCCCTGGGATACTCTGAACCCCTTGTGGTCCTCTCGTGGATCTCGTGTGGTCTTTTCGGGGAACACACAGGGGACCACGGGACCTAACGAGGACCACAGGCATAAATTCAGTAGGATCATAGTGCGGTTTTGGTGGTAAAAGCGAACGAAGAAGAAGAAAAAGAAGAAAGCGGTTCCTACATTTTCCTTATTACAACGAGGTTGAGAATTCCCTGGACAGCAAAAGTAACTAATGGAGAATGTTTGAGAAGAGACGGAGATATTTAAAAAATCTTGTCAAAAAAATAAGAGAGAGACAACGTACTTTCATAGGTCATGCTCTGAGAAAAGGGTACACTGAAAATATTGTAATAACATTAAAAATAGAGGGAAGAAGAGCCAGGGGAAGACCAAGAGAAACGATACTGGACAGTCCGACGAGATGGTGTGAGATTAGATCACCAAATGAGCTACTAGCCTACATGAAGGATCGGATGCTCTGGAGAAGCATAATAGCCAACGCCAGTATGCACGGCACCCGATGATGATGATGATGATGATGATGATGATGATGATGATGATTTTTTCAAATAAATCTAAAACTTTTGTAGTCATTTATTTCTGTTTTATCTCTGTATATCATCTCTGTGTGAAAGTGGATTTAGACGAAGTGGAGTTTGGTTTAGTGAAATATAAAACATGTACCACCGGAAGCAGGAGTAGCGAAATGGTTAATGTACTTGCTTCTCGCGACGGTGGTATGTGTTTCGGTTCCGGCAGGAGGGCCCGCAGTTATTTCGGCTGTTAAAAATAAGTACCTATCTCCTGCTGAGAGGGAGAAAATGCGTGATAAAACGTGATATTGACATCGCTTTCATGTGTACAGAGACGACATTTTCTTCTACTGTACATTGACAATATCGCCTTCCAGTGCATACTGACCTCATCACCTTCTAGTATAAATTTATCACATCATCTTCTAGTGTACATTGACCTCTTCGCCTTCTAGTGTACATTAACCATATCATCTTCTAGTGTTCACTTACCATTTCACCTTCTTGTGTACATGGACCACGTCAGCTTCTAGTGTAAATCGACCACATCGCCATCTGTGCACGCTGACTACTTAACCTTCTAATGTACACTGACCTCAATGCCTTCCTGTGTACCGATATTGCAAGAAAAGTATGTGTGATAATGTAAAACGCTGAGTTTCGTTTTGGTTGGGCCGACCAGAGTTGAACTGACCGCTTCACGTGTCGGTTTTATAAGAAGGTGTGTGTCGTAAATCAGTTCACTTCTATGTGCAGAGAATGGTACAGCCGGGGATTATGGTTTCCTGTTCTGGAATGCATTCGTAGATATTGTACGAGATGGCGTTTTATTGTAAAAGTCTACCCCCGTGCCATCCCCTAGTGGTGTCAGTTTGTCGTCAGTGTCGTCTTGCATGGATTATCTACTCGTGCGTGAATTGTGAGATGTTATGGATGTGGAAACTGTGTGAAGTGTTGTAGTTCTCTTTTGGATATGTTCTGTGAAATGTTTTGTGAACTATAATCAGTCAGAATGTCAGTCATTTGCATGTCCCTTGCTGAAATTTTGCTTCTTTAAGAGTTCTCCTGAAGGAATCTCGGTTGTAAGGAAGATTCCCTGTTGCTCATGGATCCAATTACAGATTATCAAAGATTTCTTGCAGCCACCTTCGCCTTGGTGTTCCTCTCTTTATTTTTCTTATTATGTATCCTTCCAAGACAGTCTTCTCTAAATTCTCATGACTTTTAATATGTAAGAGTACTAACTCATGATAGAGCATAAGCATGTGTAATAATCAGTATTTTGTTGATGGTTAATGATGGACTAAAGAATCATATTCGTAATATATACATCTATATGTTTTTTGTGTATAGTTTGATGATAAATATATGACATGAACGTTCCACTGGGCTTATGAAACTTTGAAATGTTTTGTGGTTAAGTGTTCACTGTGAATAAACTATCCGTGAACTTGTGAATCATATTTGATATATTTGATATTTTAATTTGGTTTCATTGCCAACATGTCCATAATTCACTTTTGTAAAATGTTCGATATTTAAGTGTGTATTGTCAAAGCTTGGCGCGTTGAATTGTGGGAATGAATGCGATACAGGATTTCTATGTTGTGTTACTACTTTTAGACAACAATTAATAAGAAAGTTATGAGTTGATACTGACTATCCTAGACCGAGCTGAGGTTACGGCTTGTCATTCTTGAATTTTGAGTCAAATACATTACTGTCATGAATTCTGTGTCACAAATCTTGCATTTTTTTGTATGTTCATGTTGAACTGAATGTTCACCCACTGTTGAGTGCTGTTTTATGTACTTGTATTGTAATAAACTGGATTCCGGGTATAAAAAAGAAGACAGTGTATATTTCTTGTCAAGGTAAATGTTGATGAGTCTATTGGTTTAACGATACGTTTAGTTTTGGGGTGTATAGTTTAGGAGTTGAGGCTAGCCCGGATAAGAACTCAGATATTCTGGGGTACAAAATATGGGGTCGTAACATTAAAAGGGGGGAACTTTCGGGTCCCATTTGTGCTGCTGTACTAAAGAATGTGGAGACTGGTGTCATTGGCTGGTTCATTTCTACCCTCAGTTATACAGTAAAGATTAAGAAAATGAAATAGACACGGCATCAGTAATGACATGAATTACAGTAAAAGAAGTAAAGTGATACCATTGTGCATTGATGAGTAGCCAATAATCAAACTTTTTTCTTAAATGTTTTACACTAACACCAAATACTCTTGATCTCTTTGTTAAACGTCTCTGGTCTCACACTTGTAAACCTAGCCGGTGATAGGTCAACAACTGGGGACAATTTATGGAAGGGACAGGACCAAAAACCCAGCTTCAAATACAAATTGACGGACGATGTACTATCGTACTGAGCATCAAGTAACAAAGCCAATCTAACCGACAACTCAGGATTTCCCCTCCACGAATATTGTATGCTAGTTATGCAGCATATTACATACATTCATACTAATACATGACAAGCAATACGCATTACCAAGTCAAGCAATAAAATCAATCAATATATTTATTATCCACACTACATACTATTAACACTACAACAGACACTGCATGTACCTGACATCAGCATGTATCATTATGAGTGAACAAGCACGACATCAATATAATGTATAACTCTAAGTATAAACCGAAAACATATGGACCCAACTGGCCTGGGCTCTCCTGGCCATCAAAGGCATATACATACGTTCATACATATTGTGCCCTCGCACTTGTTAACATTTCAGCTACTGTTGTTCTTATGAAACTCACATCTACCCGTATCACCAGGTGACACTGCACTTCTGCACTTGCAACAACTGCTGCCATGATCCTGCTCCACATACTAAACATTATCTCCATTCTGTTAATGCACTGAATATCACAATATAGCCCCCTTTGTGCTAACGCACTGATTTATCACACATATCTACCCCTTGTGCTAACGCTGCCGCTATGGTGCCTCACCTCTCATCTCCTGGAATTACCATGTGCTATGCACATCATTGATTGTGCAGCTGCTGTTGCCAACTTAGGTATCTCCTGATACCACTGACATAGTATTATCCATGCGAATGAAGACATGATGGAGCTTGATATGTGCCCATCCAACATATATATGACGAATATCACCAGAAACCAGAGAATCTCCGTATAAGGCGATAATGATAAAAATCCACACAGTGTTATGATTCCACAATACATTTATCAAACAGTATGAGGGCGGCTGACGTACTAAGTAATCACGATAATCTTATGCACAGTCGAAACGAAACTAGGCCCTGCCATATCCTCTCGCGTTCCTAAACTATATATAGGTCATTATACGTTCGGTTCAGGTAAGTGAGGACGCTCAGCCCACTAAGCTGTACATACCTCAGAGCCTCCGTGCTCGCTCACACAACTATGAAGCGCTAATCTGCGAAATTAAAATTTCATATATTCTGTATTCTCTGCTATATATATATATATATATATATATATATATATATATATATTTATATAAATATATATATATATATATATATATATATAATATCCCATAATGGAATAAAACCCGTATTTAGGAGGAGTTATTTAAAACTATCTGACTTACCAGCCCCACAACTAAATGTCAACCTAGATGAAATTAAATTGCATGAAATTGAAACAGCAGTGAATTTAATGGCTACCAACAAAGCTGCAGGTGATGATGAAATAACAGCCGAAATGCTAAAAGCTATCAATAGTAACAACATGAGACAACTACAGAGAATGTTTAACAAGATTTGGAAAGATGAAAAGGTCCCTTCTAATTGGAAGAAAGGAATCATTGTTAAAATACCAAAAAAGGGCAACCTTAGTGACTGTACCAACTGGAGAGGAGTAACCTTAATATCAGTTGTGTCAAAAGTATTTTGCAAGGTCATTTTGAATAGACTCAAAGATATAGTGGATACTGCAATGAGAGAAGAACAGGCAGGATTTCGAAAAGGGAGAAGTGGTCTCGACCAGATCTTTACTCTCAGAATAATAATTGAAGAACATATTGAAAAGCAGAAATTATTAATACTGAACTTCATAGACTTTAAAAAGGCATTTGATAGCATACACAGATATTCATTATGGAGAATTTTATGTCTATATGGAATACCATCTAAAATTGTCAACATCATTAAGGACTTATACAATTTATATGTTTGTGCAGTCAAGACAGAAGAAGGGATGAGTGAATGGTTCCAGATTGAAACAGGCGTGAAACAGAGATGTATGCTGTCTCCTTTACTTTTTGGGATTACAATAGAATTCATAATGAAAAAATGCTGTACAGGTAACACAGGTATTGACTGGGTACATGGGACCCAACTAGAAGATCTTGATTTTGCTGATGACATAACTCTTATCAGTAATAATGTGAATTTCATGCAAGAAAAAACAGATAGCCTGTCTTCACTGGCTAGCAAAATAGGACTTGAAATTAACAAGGACAAAACAAAAGTAATGAAAATTCCTCTCAATCAAAATGGAAAAATACACATAGAAGGGACAGATATTGAAGAAGTCAATCAATTTGCATACCTTGGCAGCTACATAGACCAGGATGGTGACACTAGAAAGGAAGTTAGGATCAGAATTGCAAAAGCAGCATAAATCTTCAAGAAACTTGAGAACATATGGAATTCAAAAGTTATAAGCACAAAACCAAGTTAAGACTTTTCAATTCAAATGTAATATCCACCCTCATTTATGCATGCGAAAGCGTGAAAACAACTAAAGAAATAGAAAAGAATTAACCTCTTTTGAAAACATATGCCTAAGGAAAATACTCGGCATCAAGTGGAATGAATTCAAGAACAATGCAGAGATAAGACAGATGACTGAACAACAACCAGTCTCATGGGTGATCAGGAAAAGGAGATGGACATATGTTGGTCACTTGATGAGAAGAAATGATCAGAGAATCCCAAAACAAGCTATCAAGTGGAACACAACAGGCAGAAGAAAAAGAGGCAGACTGTGTGAAACTCTGAAGAGGACATTATTAAGAGTGGCCAAATTAACAGGCATAAAATCCTTTGATGAGGTTGAAAGACTCGCCGAAGACAGGAAAAATTGGCGAACTACTTTGCGAGCCCTATGTGACGTTTAACGGCATGGGAAGGATATAAGATATATAAGATAAGATTTAAAAATATATTTCAAAACCCCTTTAAACTTTTTTTCACAGTAAACAATAACTTATTTGAGAATTGTTCTTCATACGACGCATGGATTATATCCTTTTGCATACAAGACAGTAACAACAGGAAAGAAAGGAAAGATATGTTCTGTTTCAAGGAAAGAAAAATAAAGCTTCAGTTTATAAGTGGGTGGGGGAGGGGGTTGGGGGTAACGAATAGAAACTTGCAAACCGTATCCAAACTTTAGTCAAACAGTTCCGGTCCCTTCGCTGTTTGAAAAATGGCTTCACCGCAGTCAAGACGTTACCATGTCAGCTTGACCCCAGCATTTCCCCACCCCTCCCCCAAATTACTACCTAAGAACGGGTGTCGCCGTCAGAAGACACTCCAAGTATGGTAGATTTCCTACAGTTATACCCAGGCAACGGCCGTCTGGTTTACTCTTTCCGTAACTTACAATGGAGGTAGTGGCCAGTGGATGTTTAACGTGAGCAGTTATGTCCACGGACGTTCAGTCTCACTACCTAGAGATAAGGGAAGTTTATTGCTGGAGGACTGGCGGGGAAGAAAGGACGTTCCTGCAACTTCTAGTGGTATTCGAACCTGCAGTCTCCGGGACCCGGGGCGAACGTCTAACCTAGAAACAAGGCGGCCTCTCACGCCCATCCACACTTATCTTTCCCCTCCCCTCTCCTCTATATTAAACGCCTGACCTCAATAAAAGTACATGGCTGTAGTTTGCAGAAAATCAGACATGTTCAGTTCAGTTCAATTCAATTCAGTTCAGTTCAGTTCAGTTTAGTTCAGTTCAGTTCAGTTTAGTTTAGTTCCGTTTAGTTCAGCACGGTTTCGATCTCACAGCAAATTAGAATATCCCATAATTGCTCCGCCGTCTGTGTCACTGACATCTCCCTTGTCATGTCCACGCACAATGATGAAAAGTGATTCGTGCACGATGAATGCATACATCTCTCCAAATTTCCTC